>JAUZSU010190118.1:2500-12120 GCA_034780255.1 Parotocinclus maculicauda
TTTTATTTTTTATTCCCAGTTGAATCCCTATAACTGATTGGCAAGCAGAGGGGTACAGCTGTACCGCTCAAATTTCTGTGTGCACCCCATTATGACATGTGGTTGTTGCCCCAGAACCAACCTCTGAAGCTTACCGCAGTTTATGTATTACTTACAATCTCCAAGTCATGCAGTTTCGAGCGCAGATGCAGGTTCTCCTTTTCTAGCTCATGTAGTTTGTCACAGCGACCCCTCGCTGAGCTCAGCTGCTCTTCCAGCATGGCCTTTGTCTCTAGTAGGGTCACATTGTCCTCTCTAAGCTCCTACAGAGTGACCAGGAAAAATGAAGTAAAACAGAAGGTTAAAGGTAAAAATGGGTTAAAAAAGGTTGAGAAAATATCTGGCAGTGACAACTGTCCAGTCCAGAGCAGCCACAATGCATTATGCTTGGCTAAGTAAGCCAGCAGGGGTCAGCCTGTCCAACAGCATAAAAGCCATCAAACAAATGCAAGCTACCATCTACAGGTTAGTTAGAGCTCATTGACCTATAACAGAAACAATTGATGTGGTTACCTCCACACGAGCCTTGTAGAATTGAACGTCATGCATTTTCTCCCTGAAGCGGATAATTTCTGTTTCAAGTTTGTCCACTCTCCCGGCCCGTTCCCTCAGAGAGTCCACCTCGTCGCGATATGCACGTACCGAGCGCGCCTCAGCCAGGAGCTGCATGTTCTGCACGTAATCACACAACTAATTCTGTTTAGGTACACACACAAACTCAGAGGCCAAAGGTTAAAAATGCTAACGAACAATGCATTAACATGCATATCTGTCATTATATAGCATTGATACATCTGTCAACCTTTAAATGTGCATAAACAAGTGACATAGTCATTAATAAAAGTGTTCCACATTTGTTTTACAGTTTTTAGCCTATTCCTGGACTGTAAATAATACAAATATGCAAATTATGGGTTTTATTCTGGATTAAAGGAAAGACCAAGAACATTTGTTCAAATGTAAATATTTAAAAATTGTGACAGTTTTTATGATAATCCAATAATTAACTCTACATATGTGACTTTTAGCATTTATAAAACATACTTAATATGCTAATACATGGTTGACCAAGCAGCCACAAAAAGTCAATATACACAAACCTCCTGCTTTAGTTTCTGCATCTCAGCATCCAACCACTCCAACTCGTTCCTGGCATCAATCAACTGCTCAGTCTTCTCTTCTCTGTGCAAGCAATTGTAAGCACAAATCACTCTTTGAATAATACCTTTATAACCAATAAAAATGTCTAATGCCGTGAAAGGGTAGCATTTGAGACATTTACACTTGTGACAAATCTAGTAAATATGTATGTAGTCATACACAAGTGAGAAGTAGCAAATGGTGGACCATTACAAAGTCAATATGCACATTATCAACATCAAAACTGATTATTTAGACTTACAGTTCTTGGCGAGAGCGCCTCAGTTTGGCCTTGGTATCAGCAAGTTCTACTGCCAGGTGTTGGCGGTCCTCTTTTGAAAGCACAGAAGGCTGGGAGGACCGCTCGGGGCTGGAGATTGCTACAGGGTTAAATTGTTGGGACTGTAGGTAATCTCTCTCCAGGGTCAGTTCCAAGATCACCTTATTACAGACAATAGGATAAATCACAAACTGGCTTCCTGGTAAAGTTAGCATTCATTATAAACTTTTACTACTCACTTACAAGGCTATCCATCACCTCGCCCCTCCATATATAACCAATCTCCTTCACATAAACAGACTCACTCGGACTTCTTCGTCATCTACTTCTCTCACTGTCCCCCTAGCCCGGTTTCCCACTATGGGTTCCAGAGCTTTTAGCCACTCTGCCCCCCGTCTCTGAAACTTTTCCTCCTGATATCCGCAATATTGACTTACTGGACATTTTCAAACCACGCCTCAAAACTCATCTGTTTAGGACAGCATATAATCTCCAGCCTGCTCCCCTGATTATGTCTATGAATTTGTTTTATGTTGTATGTACATGCCTTTTGTTTGTATTTGATTCTATTATGTATGGTGATCTTGAGAGACCTGAAAGGTTCCTATATATAAAATGTGCTATTAGTATTATTATTATTATTATTATTATTATTAATAAAACAAATTTAATTTCAGACTGGGCCAGAAAGTGTACCCAAACACAGACAGAGGACAAGAAGAAACACACTGTAAACTTAATCCTAGTTCAGATTTTTGTTCACTTAAATTCTTTTTTTTTTTTTTTTTTTTTTAACAGGATGCCCACATTTAAAGTTGGTGTGAAAATCCCATTAATATGCTGTGACAATTAAATCCCTCTGCACATATACCCAGTCAAGTTCTTCCACACAACGCTTTCTGCACTGGTGCACAGTTGTGCTGCAACAAAGGGTCTTACCCAAACTGTACACACAATGGTTTGGTATGCAGAAGCACTGGAACCTAGAGAACTATGTTAACCCCTAAAAAACAACCCCTAGCATGATCCCACCTGCACCAAACTTTACAATTGACACAATGCAGTCAGACATGTAATGTTCTCCTGGCATTTGCCAAACCCAGACCTGTCATTCAGAGTGCCAGATAGAGAAAAATGATTCATTACTCTACAGAACTTATACTGTTCTAGAGTCCGGTGGCAGTATGCTTGGCATTGTGAATGCTGATGTAAGGGTTGCGTTGAAAGCTTGGCAATAGAAACATAGGGCATGAAGTTCCCAGCACACAGTTTATGTGCTAATCTTAAAACCAGAGAAGGTTTGGAACTCTGCAGTAATTTAGTCAGCAGAGTGTTCTGCTGACTGAATGAAACATCTGAATTCAATGATTAAAACGCTCCCAACTTAAAATGTGCCTCAGTACTTTTGTCCATATAGTCTGCATTATTTAAAATAGGCAAATCCCTACCTAGTTTCTGGCATATTAAAAAACCTGTGTCCTTTTATTTGTCAGCATAACAGTGGCACAAAGGACATGGTCATACTATCTACCTGTTATCTGTGGACTGGCTGGGATTTGTGCATCGGTGTATTTGTAAACATATCATAAAATAAACAACTAAGTTAGTTATTTGGACAGAAGTAGACAGGAGGTGATTATTCAGGCAGAAATTCTGATAATGTGAGTTTGAGGAGCAGGGTTCTTTTTCTGTATAAGCTTGTTAGCCATCAAGCAATTATTTATTAATGACAGTAGGTAATGCTTAAAGACTTCTGCATTTCACGTCTCTTCACTATATTGAGGTTTCAATAGCATCAAAGCACATTAATTAATGGTTTGTCGTGATAAATTAAAAGGAGTTTTAGGTTTTAATCTTAAAAACGTGTCATCTTGTGCATCTCCCATGGATTTCAATTTAAGATCAGGTCCTTAATTAAATTCATTTTACTTATGAGCAAATCCTTTGATGAAAGTTTGTATATTAACATTTATATATTTTAGTAAGCGCACATATCCACAGCAACTTACACCCGTTACAGTCGTACAACATACAGTCCAAGCAATTGAGGGTTAAGAATCGCATTTAAGGACCCAACAGTGGAGGTCTGGCTGTGAACTTAATCTCTTAAAACCTCTGGTAGTAATAAACCATTATTTCAGCTCTGTAAATATACTGTATATGTAAAAAGAACACAGTTAGTTTGCATACCTCTGAGCACTCATCCCGCTCATCAATGAGTTTGCGCAGGTGAAAAGCCATGGTACGGGAGAGAGGGTCCAGATCCTCTGCAGGCAACTCCCCTACATCCAACCACTGAAGGTCCAGAACATTTTCCTGGTTGTGGGTCACCTACATGGAAAGATTGTTGCACTCTATAGCTCACATATTTATTTAAAACACTGAGTATAAATTATGGACATTGAACCTTTTGCTCACCTCCTGGATATGGGAAACTATTGCTGCCTGTGTTTCAATGTCTAGCAGCTTAATCTTCTCAATGATCTCCTCTTTACGGTCACACTTCAGAAAGAGACCAAAAAAAAAAGTTATACACAAGAGCATATTCATTTCTGCTACTCATTTTCTGAATTTGAGACACAAGAATTAGTAAGCATTCCTGACATTCCAGGAATTAGTGATACGTAATATTAGTGAATTTTAATAATTCTTCAGAGAAGTGGTTCACAGAAGATGAAAGACCAGAAGCCAAGATACCATAATATTAAGATTAGAGAAGATATCAATTGGATGGGGACACTTCCTTTGTATTAAATTTATAGTTAGGCCATAGGAAAAAGCCTAACAAACTGGTATGTGATGCAGCCACAGATGAATATTGTTTAGTATTTCTCAAGAAAACAGGAAAAGCCTGCACAGTCAAAACTGGATAAAGTGCGGAGGAGTGAAGGAAAATGTTTGTATTGAGTATAAAAGATAGGACATGAAAGATAAAAAACAAGGAGGATAGGTCAGGAAAAAACAGATCATGTACGGAAAAGAAAGAGGTTTATTTAACACCAGTTGAAATATAAAGGCTGTACCTGGAATTAATTAGAAATCACTTTCAGATAAGTGTGCATGTTATTTTTGGAAGTGAAAGTAGGAAACATGTTCAGGCAGGACAATTTCACAGCTACTTCTTTGTAGAGGTTTGAAAGCCCAGGGCAAAGGCAGCTTACCTGAACGGCACAGCCCAGAAGTAGCAGCAAGAGTCTCTTCATTTCCTCCATGCTTTTGCCTGTAAACAAAAACAAATCACCAGCCACTGGCACGAAATGCAAGGCAGGAACAACCATAGACAGGGTGTCAATCCATCATGGAGCACACAAACTATAGGTCTTTTAGCATAACCAGTTAACCTAAAGCATGTCTTTGAACTGTGGGAGGAGACCAGAGCACCTGGAGTAAACCCACACCGATTCAGGGAGGACATGCAGACTACAGACTGCTCCGTCTGGGATCAAACCCAGGACGTTCTCGCTGTGAGGCAACAATGCTACTCTCCGAGCCACTGAATAGACCATTCAGAGTACTAAAATTAGATGTGGGAGGGGAAAAAAAAAAAAATCACCAAAAGTTGAACCTTTTCTGTTCTTTTAGCCAAGCTCTGTTGTGGTCACAGTAATAGCAATACTGTTTGCTTGTTTTGTTGTTAAATTTGAGTGCCTCTGGCATTTTAAATGCAATTAAGAATGTGATACTAACTTGATTAACTTGAACGTAATTTAAATCTTTGAACTATACTGCTCAGAAGAATGATGGGCCATTTAAAAATACCCTCAAATTTTTGTAAGCAGGGTTTATTGACCACTTGTGCTTATGTATCTATTCTGATGTCCTGCCCAGGATACACTTACGTCTGGGTGTGCTATACTTTGAAACAGGCTCAGGAACCTTACGGCAACCTGACCAGGATAAGCATTAAGAAAATTCAGGTTTCAAAAAGAAAAGTTTGACTTATTTTTCCCCTGGCATTAAAAAAATTAAAACAAATTAGATGAAAATCCGCTAAACCATTAAATGAAACACACAGATTACGACATGACATTATGGCATGCATGTGCATATAAAATGACTGCTTTCTTGTTCATAAGTGTTGGCATAACACCCTGGGGAAAGCCCAAGTAAGTTGTCATGGGTACATGTGCCCTTCCCCACAGCATGTACCTTTCACAGAGACGAAAGGAGGGGCTCCTTGGAACAAGGCCACATCTAACCAACCTCTGCCCTATCCAACAATGGCCTCATGGAAAATATACAAACGGCACTTTTATGTTTGATTTGCATTCACATTTATAATTGTTCCACAAGGATGTCACATTTCCATTGAACAACAATCTTTTGTCAATACATATTCCCAAAAGGCTTTTGCCACATATTCAGAAACGTTAGAGCTGTCACAACGCAGTGTTTGTCATTCATGGATCATACGTATATTGCTTGATAGTATCATGGATGGTTTCGATTACCCATTAAAGGAAGAATATTACGTTGCAGGAGAGGCTAGTTACCTGAGAATTAAAACGGTCTCATCATACAAAGCCAGTGAGCATTTTATCTTAAGAGTTTTTGATTAATGATAAGCAACTCAATATTTAGAAAGACTTGCTATTCTGGCTTTAAAAAACGACTTTTATTATATATTGAATAAATATTGAATTAAAACACATTCATTATATTAAAAAGAGTCAGTACAAGGTTTCATTAGAACAGATTTTAAACAACAAAAATATTTTAATGTTGCAAAATTAAGGCTATTAAATGCTAATAAGTTTGAATTTCCCTATCACAATCTAGTCTGTATAGTGCTCAGCCAAAATGTTCTGTCAACAGCAGGATCTGCAATCAGCACACAGCCTCGGACAAGCCCTAGTGGTCTGCTTCCTCCAGTCTTTTCCACTTCCTCCAGGTATTACAGAAGTAAAGCATGTATTTCCTTCCCTGAGGCATGATGGCAAAAGTGCCTTTTTTATGATCGCTGAACTGACAGAAAGCACAAGATTTGACTTGTTAGAAAACTTTTGCTTAGCTTTAGCTGATAAGCTGAAACTAAGCTCAGAACTAGTGCAATGTGATTTAGTCATTTTATTTTTTAAATAAAATCAAATATATATTATTTTGTAATGTATAATATGTATTATTATATTATCTATACTATATTACATCATAATGCATTATATTATCATATCTATTATTATAGTATATTCATATAAAAGGTATCATTTTGTTTGGTTTTGGAAACAAACTTTTAATTAAGTGCAACCCTATTCAAAATGCCACAAGAATCAGGCACCAGAGTATAGCGTAGAGTAATCGAGTCCAATCTCGAGTTCATATATGCCCTGTCTTGGTCTCATTTGGACTCGGGTTGGGGTAAGGTGGACTTGGAAATTGTGGTCGAGGAACATGTTATATTTTGAATAGTCTGGTATTAAGATTGAAAGTTAGCATTTTTGCCCATGAGATTTACTTCATTGGTATAGTATAGGGTAGTTTTTGTTAGAGGGCAAAATTATATGTTATTACTTTGTTTAACATTTAATAATAAAACTGAACAGAAAGTATGTTGTTGGCTGTAATCAAATGATTTTCTGATCGAGAGAAACGGGGAAACAGATTCATACTCAAACTAAGGCAGTGTAACTTTTAGAAGCGAATGATGGTGATGAATCTAATATAACAAAAATAATAAGTTACGGGTATATTTTATAAATTTTATATTTTACTAAATACATGATGGAACACCCTGGACAGGGCACATTCACATTGCAGTACCAACCCTGGTCTAAAACTTAAGTCTACCTCCAAGCCACAGCAAACTCCTCCCACAAACACCATTCAAAATAAGTATGCATGTGAAATCTGAAGAGCACAGTCATAATCAGAAGCAAAAATATACAGAAAATATAATTCCTTACTTGACAAAGGGTCCTTGGCGATGATCAAGACATTCGGCAAAGTCATCAGAATGAGCTGCTGTAGACTGTCCTGTTGTGACAGAAAAAAATAATTCTCAAAACATTATAAAGAATGCTGATTAGGCACGAATTAATCCAACTTAATTTTAAGTTGTTATTCAGCTATGACAGATTTGAACTAAATGCAGGAACTGGACAATTAAGGACAGTTGGAAAAACCTCCATGGCCAAAATCTCCCACCAGCAAGGGAGACGGCTGAATCAGCTGAGGTCATAAACCAGGAAGAACTGTAAGGTGGGACCGGAAAACTCAGCTTGACAGAAACAGGAAAGCTCACTGGAAATGACAGCCATGAGGACATTATGTGGGCTATGTTTGAATTATTATTACATTATACAGCAATGTTACTAGACTCCCTTCTCCAGTCTAGTTTATAACCAGGACATCTTAATAATCTTACAATTTTAGCACCTGCAGGTTAAGGGCCTGGCTCAATGGGCAAATGTAAACAGCTTGGTGCTTCTGAAACTTGACCTTTAGGGCAATGGTCCAGTACCCTACATCCACAGTAGCTCAACATATTAAAACATGGGATGACAGAAAGCAAAAAAGCAGCCATAGTATTCTACATTTTCAAAAATGTGAAATAATTTAGGCAGGAGTACTATTGCTTTTGTAGTTTGTTGTAGTTGTAGTTTAAACAAAACTGACCTGTAAACAAAATCAAAAATGCAGATGCACAAAAGTGGCAAATTATAAAATTTCACTACACAATGAAAAACCATGAGCATTATTATACGAATTATGCTAGATAAAGGCTCTTCCCCCCCCCCCCCAACGTATTATCTGGCAGGTACTTATTTACTTTATATTAACAATCATGTAGGGCACCTGTACTGATGCACTTTTCTTTTGTCTATCAATATGCTTAAGGGGGTTGTCCTAACCGTTTTTCTTTGTGCACGCACGCACGCGAAATGGTTCACTAGTAAATAAATGGATGTTTAAAATCTAATCTGTTAACCAAAGCTTGTCCAGTATCAATATTCAGTAAGGAACTGGTGTGTCTCTTTATATATTTATCCATCACAATAAACCTCTGGCTTCCCCATAGACCCCCGACTGACAGCTTAATCCTGCCCTGAGATTAAGAATTCCATCAGGAGGGCTTTGTGTGCAGGGGATGAGGGGAGTACCACTTTCTTTGATCACAGAAAAGACTCCTGTACTGAGGGGCTGACCAGGACACAGCCATTACCAATGGGGGATACTTTTGTCATACATTTAACCTTCACTACTCAAAGACAGACACACTTTAATAATGCAAACCCTTATTTTGTATATAAAACACATACAGACTAACTCATATCACAGGGTTTTTTAACTTTTTGAAACATTTTGTAAAGCAGACCTATATCTAGATATGAAATGCTATGCCATCAATTTGTAAATTACTGGAAGAGATGCAGATTTTGCCTTTCCTGCTCCAAAATTGATGATACAAACCATTGTCGTTCCCTTCAGTACACAGTAACACTAGAGTGTATAACATCTTGAAGACCAGGGAAACTTGCTGCCAAAGCAGTGTGGTTATAGGCAATTGGCTAAAACCAGTCCAGAGCGAAACGAGGGCAGCAAAAGCTCTAGTTTACTGCTCCAAATCTACACACATGAAGGTTCACAAGGTTTAGTGTGAATGCTTGGTTAGTGTTGTCTGCACTTTGCCCCAAAACCTTATTCTATCTATAACCACACAACAATACTTCTGAAACAGATGCTTCTAACTGTCAGAACCCAGTACTAAGTTTTCTTTGTGAGCTCACTTTAAAATTGTATATAGGTTGCCCTTTGAATGTCTTTTGCAGTTTTATGAAACACGCCTCGTGAAACAGTGCGGAGGTGGAAGCGCTTTGATCTGGGACAATGCACGCTTATATATAGGATTTAAATGTATACAAAAATATTTGTTCATTAATAATCCATAAGCCATATAAAAAGCCATATTCTGGAAAGCAAACCGACAGCTATTAATAATAAAGACCCAAGTATCTGAACAGTCCTACACAGCAGCACTAAGCAGCCACTTCATGCTATTATTCAACGATTTTACTGACCCAAGCATCTGAATGTCGCAGCAGAAATCAATCATTACACCAGCCAATGTTTTTCCAATCTGCTATTGACCAATTTTGAGCCCCTCTCAACTGTAGCCTCAGCAGTCTGTTCTGTATCTGACAGGGGCAACACCTAGTGTGGTCTT
>JAUZSU010190129.1:0-12120 GCA_034780255.1 Parotocinclus maculicauda
GTTGAGAAGGTGGTAGGTCCTAAGGATCTACAGGTGAGTGAATTAAGCTACAGCTCTCTGCGGCTTTCCTGGACACGGGCCACAGGAGATGTGTCAGGTTACCGTCTGCTGATTACTCATGTATCTCCAAAGGAACAGCTGCTCCCAATTCAGTCCAGACAGGTGAGACCTATATTCTGACAGAGCAGTGCACAATCAGAGTGTGCAACTGAATCCCTTTGTCTGTGTATTGTGTATAGTGTTTGATAACTTTTTTTTTCAATGTTCAAAACATTTGTGCTAGCAAACATGACCTGCTCGTATCAGTAACTGACTAAGCATGTTGGTCTCCTTATTACCAATTAAGCATTATTTAAACCCCACAGCTTACTTAAGTATTGTTGCTGACAATGTCTGTCCCTTAATGAAAACAGTGTACCCATCTTTAAATGGCTAATTTCATCAGGATAACAATAGGATAGCAATGTCCTAAAGCTCGAATGCATTACACTGTTTTTTAACATGATAATGAGTTCATTGTACTTAAATGGCCTCCAGAGTCACCAGGTCAAAAAATAAAAGAACACTTTTGTGATGTGCTGTTCGTAATCAGGTCCTAAATTAAGCTATATATAAATCACATCACCGATTGCTCTGTAACGGCAATCGGCGAGGACGACAGAACGCTCCAGGGCAAAAGGTAGAGACAGTAACACCTAGGGAAACTTTTTTAAGTAAAAGTAAAAATACTTGTAGAATAAAGACTCAGAAGTAAAATCAGAAAATATGTTTTAAATAACCAACTAGGCAGGAGTAAGAAAGCTCTACAGACTCAAGCAGCACACAACTTTCCATAATAAAATTAAAAGGGTGCTTTTTTTGGACATACAGTACACACTTGAGACATTCTGGAAATCAAATACTGTTAGTTAAATACTTTTCAACACTGTTGCAGATATGCCTACAAATATGTTGTACGTACAACTCCAATTCCAATTAAGTTGAGCTGTTGTGTAAAGCAAATAAAATCAGAATAGATAGAATATCATTTTCAACCTTTATTCTATTAAATATACTACAAAGACAAGATATTTAATGTTCAAATGGATAAACTTTATTGTTTTTTGCAAATATTCACTCATTTTGAATTTGATGACCGCAACACATTCCAAAAAAAGTTGGGACAGGTGTATGTTCTTTTAATAACACTCAATAAGCGTTTGGTAACTGAGGACACTAATTTTTGAAGGTTTTTAGGTATATTTTTTTCTCATTTGTGCTTGATGTACAACTTTAGTTCGGGGTCTCTGTTGTCGTATTTTGCACTTCATAATGCGCAACACATTTTCAATGGTATGCAGGTATGGACTGCAGGCAGGCCAGTCTACTACCTGAACACTTTTACTACGAAGCCACGCTGTTTTAACACATGCAGAATTTGGCTTAGCATTGTCTTGCGTCCCTGAAAAAAACATTGCTTGGATAGCAGCATATGTTGTTCCAAAACCTGTATGCTGCTCCAAAACATGTACCTTTCAGCAATATTGGTGCTTTCAAAGACATGCAAGTTACCCATGTCATGGGCACTATGACCCCTTACCATCAGAGACGCTGGCTTTTGTTTTTTGCTTGACACTTACTTGCAGAGATTTCTCCAGACTTCTGAAACTTTTGATGATATTATGTATTGTGGATGATAAAACCCCTAAATTCATTGCAATTGCACATTAAAAAATGTTGTTCTTAAACTGCTGGACTATTTGCTCATGCAGTTGTTCACAAAGTGGTAAACCTCGCCCCATTCTTGCTTGTGAACGGCTGAGCCTTTCGGGGATGCTCCCTTTATACCCAATCATGACACTCACCTCTTTCCAATTAACCAGTTCACCAGTGGAATGTTCCAAACAAGTGTTGCAGGTATCAAGTTCACAACGAGTAAATATTTGCAAAAACAATAAGGTTTATCAGTTTGAATATTAAATATATTGTCTTTGTAGTATATTAAATTGAATATGGGTTGAAAAGGATTAAAAAATCATCATATTCTGTTGGTATTTATGTTTTACACAACGTCCCAACTTCATTATATTGAGGTTGTATATGTTGCTAAGCTTTCACCCTCCTGTTCGCCCCATGCCAGCTTTATGACAGTTAAGCTGGAAGGCCATTCCATTATTTGAAGCCAAGTATCCTGTTCTTGTCTTCTAAGGTAGTTGTGGTATAGCCTGGGGTATCATTATCTTACTGCAGGATGATTCTCTGACCATCTAAGGGTAGGTTAAATGGCATTTCATTGCATTACAAAATGCTGTGGTAGGCCTTTTAGGTCACGTTGCCTTTTCCCCCATTACAATAGCAGTATACTACATCCTGTCCAAGGGCGTGTAGTAACATTTTCTGTTCCAATACTGCTTATATATTAACAAATTGTTTGATGATATGTTATTGTGAATTTCACATTATTTTTTAGGTTTTTGTAATCTAAACCTTCATAAAGCCTCCTAACATTTGTACCATTACTTGATTTTCAATAAAACATGGGGGTGTTCTAAACCTTTTGAACAGTAGTGTATTGTGTTGAAGTTTAGTCATGTTAATGATAAATAAGCTGGTGGTGCATCCCACTCCACCCCCCTCTTTGGAGGACAGCATTACACATTTACAGTAATTTGCAGAATAACTGTATTCAGTAATAACATTACTCAGTATTACAGTATTACAACAATGAATGACACTGATATGTGGAGTTGGGTGGTTAATGCAGATGTGTGTGAGTCTGTGTATATTTGTTTGTTGAGTGTTGTGTGTGTACATTAGTTTAAAGGAGCCATGTAAATGTGCAAATAATGTGAAATGAATATGAAATGACAGACATGCAAAACAAAATGACCACTAGACAGACGAAAAGGCATATGTCCGAGCAAAGTATCTGCAAATTTGGCCTTTTTTTAAGAATAAGAATATGTTTGTTTATGCATGTGTGTTAGTATGTATACTTGGATATAATTAAACCCTGTAATGTATTTTTTTCCGTTTATGTTGGCTTGATCAAGGAGACTTGTAGGTTCAAGGAGTGATACCAATATTGTTGTAAATGTGGGCATGTCCACAAAGCGTGAAAGTAGCTGCCGGAAGAAAATAAAATATAATGGGAACATGCATCTGTATTTGTTTGTCCCATTTTATATAATTGTGTGTTATGTGATGTGTGAATGGTGGTGCATTCTAAAACTCACCATTCTGTCTCAGATTGATTTGAAAGGAGATGTAGAAACTGCCAAGATAGAAGGACTAATTCCGAAGACTAAGTACTCCCTCACTGTCTATGCTTTCTACTCTGGACTTATTGGTGAATCCTCCACTGTAGTCACAGAGACAAGTAAGTATCATAAAGAGGTGTTCAGTTTTCTAGCTAAATTTAAAGCTTAGAAGTACAACCAATATTTATCCATTTTATTTTAGATTAAATCAGTATTTACCTTGTTGTCTTTTCTGCTTCATTAAGTTCCTCTACCACTAGTAGCAAACTTCCGCGTGATCGAGGAGGGGCTGTTCTCTTTACGTCTAGGCTGGACTTCTCCACCCGGCCAAGTGGATAAATACAAAATCTACATCCCAAGATGTAAGCAGCAGTTGTTTTCTAATTACTAGTGTACAGTTTTTAGGATCTTGTGGTAACTACTTATTTTGAAAACGTGTGCAAATTTTGTTGGCTTGTTTTGTTATACATGATGTAAATATGAATTAATTATATCAGGATATTGTTTTTCTTGTTTCATAAATTGTTTTATTACCTCAGCTGACAGACCTGGGATGATCTATGAGCAATTGCTGCAGGGCGCTGAGTCTTCTCATGTGATTGACACCTTGGAGGAGGATAAAACATACACAGTTAGCATCTATGCCATATATCCAGAGGGACCTACTGAACCTGTGTCTGTTGTTGGAAGAACATGTATGGATTTATGTCCTCTCTCTCTCTATCTCTCTCTCTCTCTCTCTCTCTTTCTGTCTGTCTTTCTATCTCATTTATTTTTAGTCATTTTAGTCATATTTTTAGTATTTTATTAGGCTGTATAATTTACATTTCACTAGCAATACCTACAATTCAAGCCTTTAGTAAAGTGCCACTTGGTGGTTGGTTTAAATGGATGTTTCCTGATGTAATTTAAAGTACAAAATGTGCAATGGTGCCACTAGATGGCAATATAAACAAAGAAGTCTTCATCTAGTTGGCATCAGTGTAGTTGTGTTCTATTGAACATGACTTGTGTGATACCATGTGTCCATGTTTTCTTTTGGATTATAGTGAAACTGATTCCTGTTCAGCAGCTGCTAGTAGAAAATGCTACTACAGACACAGTGCAGGCACGCTGGCTTTCAGTGAAAGGGGCATCAGGCTACAGACTCACCTGGGCATCTTCAGGTACTCAGCAGTAGACATACCTGGCCAAAATTATATTTTCAACCCAGTTCATTTTGGAAATAATGAATATGTGATAGATGATAGACTGAATGTACCACAACCATCACTTCAAATGGTCTAGAACTGACGTAATTTTGTACATTGCTTAAATGCAACTGACGCAGCAGGTTGTTTGGCATAATTTTAAAGTGTCGGAGCAGCACAGGGTTGTACAACTTGCATGTATATAATTTTATAAATATGTCATCATAAATATATACTGTTCACAAAAATTTTGTGAGCAATCTATATAAACAAAGATTTGGTTAATTGAACAGGGTTAAATAAGCCATGGAATTTTAATGGTCTTGGCTACCAATACAAATCTCTTTTTATTACAGTAGGTACTGGCTTACAAGGTTATTACAACTTACAACTTTATTTAACAATTCAAAATGTAACCCCTGTTTAGAAGTACAGGGGCTACATGTGAGCGGTTCACGTTACCTATTAGATTTTTACCTAAATATTGTTAAAAAGTCATATACTCTCAATGGTTACTTCATTAGGTACGCTGTTTAACGGCTTGTTAATGCAAATATCTAATTAGACAGTCACAAGCCATTTGGACATGTATTCATGGTAAAGTTGACCTGTGCATTAAAGTGGGGAAAAAAGGTGACTTAGGTGACTTTAATTGTGGCGTAGTTGTTGGTGCTAGACAGGCTGAGTATTTCATAAACTGTTGATCTACTGGAATTTTCTTGCACAGCCACCTCTAAGGTGTACAGACAATGGTCTGAAAAATAAACTATCGAGTGACTGGCAGTTCTCTGAGTGAAAATGTCATGTTGATGCAGGAAGTCTGAGGAGAAGGGTCAGACTGGATTGAGCTTAAGAAAGGCAACAGTAACTTAAATGACCACTCATTACAACCAATGTATGTGGAATTACATCTCTGAATGCACAACATGTGCAACACATCAAACACCAAAGCATGGATCCATCCTGACTTATATAAACGGTTGGTTACCATATTCCAATGTGAATGCAACTTGCGATTTGTGCTGCATTTGGTAATGTCTGCTGCTCATGGTGCAGACTCATATTTAAACCATTGGGCTGGATTAACAAATGCCATCTTCAGTACCATGTTAGACTTTTGGATTTTCTATAGAAACTTGCCAGGTAGATACTGTAAGGCAGCGATTCATGTTTTGATCTATGTGTTCCTGAGAAGTAACGCATCAAAAGCTTAGAAGATGGTGTTTTTTTGTCTGTGTCTCCAGAGGGCCATGTCCAGAGCATACACCTGGGGGCAAGGTATAACTCTTACATGGTGCAAGGACTTAATTCTGGCACAGAGTATGCTATCAGTATCAACCCTGTCTTTGTAGATGTGGAAGGGCCTGTCACCCCTGCCAAGGCAAAGACCTGTGAGTCCCAAAAAACACCTGTTACAATCCTCAGAATGCAAATTGTGTATACATTGCTATTGGAGTTGTACCGAAAAAAATAACAGTCTTCCTTTCTTTCAGTGGAGAGCAGTGCAGTACAGAATCTGAAGGCTACTGCTTTAAGCACCAGCAGTGCTATTACTTCTTGGAACGCGGTTACTGGAGCCACGGGGTACAGGCTGGCTTGGGCTCCCACAACAGGTAACACATGATGATGTGTTATCTGTGTTTACACCTTCCTGTCTTTCATATGTGTTTAGTCGCTTCATTTAATCATTTTTTTTAATCGTTTGACTTACTTTTGTTTTGGCTTTGTTTTGTCTATTCCTCATTTTGTTGATTGTTGGTGTGCTCGGCAGTGTGTGTATGCATGAATGCATTTTCACACGCATATTCTACAGACAGAGAAAGTTCAGTCGTCTCTAGTCTAATTTTATGCTTTAACATAACATTTGTAAAGAACATATATTTGTAAATAATCTATGTAACTACACTGCTCACAAAACATAGGGGATATTTTAAAATGAATTCAAAGAGAAACCCTCAAGAACTGTTGGACAATCTGATCCTGTCCAGGCGACGTTGCTGTCAGTGTGTTTTGGCAGTCTTGGGTGACCATACATCCTACTGAACAGTCAATGTGTGGCACTGTCGCAAAGTTTGACATGCTTCTGTTTGTTATGTTTAAGGTGAGACTATTCTCTATAGATTTAAATCTTTACTCTGACCAGGCCAAAACCTGAGCCTGATGTTACTACTTTGCGGTGTGAATAGCGCCATTATTTTGTGGGAAAGCGAAGTGAAGCTGAAAGGAGGTTAGATGTTATAAAAAGAAAATTATGCAAAACAAACTTTTACGGTTTTAGAATGGCCATCAAAGTAACCAGACTTAAACTGGTGTTGAAAACCTGTGAGTAGGTGTTCAGGTTTTTAATTATAGAAAGGAGATAGGATGTTCAAATATTAAACAGAGAACATCATTGTGTTAAACTGTTTTGGTGCAGGCTGAATTTCTCATTTTGAAATTCTACTAAAGGTAATGAATGACCAGGAGCGTGCAAACTCAATAAGATTGAATAAGATCATGTAGGTTTATTTGACGATTTTGTCCTATCAAATCCCATCTGTAACCAGTGCTTTTGAAAGAGAATGATTTTGTTGGTGGCCTCTACATGAAATTAGCAACCTGTGGACATTTTGTAATGAGAGTAGGTGTGAGTACTTATCACTCAGAGGACAGACATAGAGCAAATGTGAAAATAACTACTAGAAACAAAAATAAAAGTTGAGAATACCTATGGGTAATACATCAAGATGAAAGTTCTGAGAAAGTTCACTTGACAAGGGTTATCTTTTTCTGATAATTTTTTATAGTCATGTCATTTTTCTTTTAATCATGTCTAATTTCTTTGTTCTTTGCCTATAAATATGAAAACAGCTAAATGAGAATGAGCTGTTTCTGTGTTAAACATCTAGAATTTGTTGGAAGAGATCGTCCAAGGCAGCTGGCCCTGAATAGCAGCACTACGGAGTATGTACTGAAAAATCTGGTATATGACACAGAGTACGTGATTTCTCTCTATGTGCTGTTTGGTACTTTGGTGGGACCTGGTATTACCGCTACTTTCAGGACATGTAAGCACACACATATACACACACACACACACTAACACACCACAACCATGTCAGAGCTCACTGCAGTGCTGAGAACGATCTTTTGGGTTCCTGAGTACTGACCATTAGATTAAAGGGACTAACAAAGCATATAGAGAAACAAATGGACTACAGTTTATACAGCAACAACAAATTTTATGAAGTAGCACGTAATGAAATCACATTTGTTGAAATGTGAGGTTTATAGGCACTTGTTTAATTAAATGTAGATATAACACAACAGCAACAGCTGATGTTTATCTTGAACAAGGATGTTTACTTGACGAAGTATCAGACAGAGCATTTATTAACATTAACAGAACACTATTTTCTAAAGGTTTATTCATAAAAGATGCTATTTATATGTATAATAAACAAAAATGTGAAGGGATTTATGTCCAAATGTTTGAAAATCTAGACAGTTTTACTGTTTACATCAGGAGACAATAGCCGATCTAATGCTACTGTTTTTCTTCCATTTGTCCTCAGCTCCCCTGGGTTATGTGTCCAATTTGAAGGTCACGTCCTACACTAGTTCTTCAGTCAGAGTGGAGTGGAGCACCGTTGTAGGAGCCACCGAGTATAAACTGTCCTGGAACTTGGGTAAGGCTTAACTTGCATATATTAAGAGCACATTGGACACACAGATAATAAGTACTTGATACACTGCTGATTTTGCAAGTTTTCCCACCTACATGGAATAACAAATAATAAATTTGCATTTTGTTCCTTAAAATAAGTATTTGATACAATAGAAAACAAAAATATATTATATTTGGTACTAGGAACCTTTGTTTGAAATTACAGAGATTAGACATTTCCTGTCGTGAGGCAACATTGTTATTTAGCTTCCTCCAATGATTTTTGTTGACTGATTTGGCCACTCCAGGACCTTAAAATGTTTATTACAGAGCCACTCCTTAGTTGCTCCTGTAGACCCAGCCACAACCTATCTTCAATGCTCTTACTGAGGGAAGGAGGTTGTTGACCAAAATCTCGAGATACATGACCATATCCATCGTCCGGTACGGTGCAGTCGGCCTGTCCACTCTGTGCAGAAAAGCACCCACAAAGTATGATGTTTCCACCGTATGGTGCTCCCCACGCTTTGAGGTTGGGATGGTGCTCTCATCCTTCTTCTTCCTCCAAACATGGCCAGTGAAGTTTATACCAAAAAGCTCTATTTTGGTTGCAGCTGACCACATGGTCTTCTCCTATGCCTCCTCTGCATCATTCAGATGGTCATTGCTAAATGGGCCCAGCCATTTTCTGGGTATGAGCAGGGAAACCTTGCATGCCCTGCAGTATTTTAATCCATGATGGCGTAGTGTTACTAACTGTCGTCTTTGAGATTGTGATCCCAGCTCTCTTCAGGGAATTGACCAGATCTTCCCTTTTCTGAGAATCATCCTTACCCTACGAAGTGAGATCTTCCAGACCGAGGAAGATTGGCAGTTGTCTTGTTTGTTTTCTAATATTTGCACCAACAGTTGTTGCCTTCTCACCAAGCTGTTGCCTATTGTGGTGTAGCCCATTCCATCTTTGTGCAGGTTTACAATTTTGTCTTTGGTGTTCTTAGACAGCTCTTTGGTCTTGGGCATAGTGGAGAGGTTGGAGTGTAATTGTTTGAGTGTGTGGACAGATATCTTTTATACAGTTGCCCAGTTCAAACAGGTGCAATTATAACAGGTAATGAGTGTAGAATAGGAGGGGTTCTTATAAAAAACCCTAACAGGTCTGTGAAAACCAGAATTCTTGCTGGCTGGTAGGTGATCAAATACTTATTTTATGCATCAACATGAAAATTAATTATTTAAAAATCGTACAATTTGATTTTCCTTTAGAAAATAGATTTTTTTACATTCTGTCTCTCACAGTTGAAGTGTACCTATGATAAAAATTACAGACCTCTCTATTCTTTGTAGGTGGAAAAACTTGCAAAATTGGCAGTATATCAAATTCCCCACTGTAAATAATTTCAGGCCTGCATCCTTTCTGTCTTACAGTATATGGAAAGACGTTGAACTATGTAAACAATGCTATTAACTAATGATTTTAGTGCACTCACTGTTAGCAGATTTATAATTCGAAGCAAATCCATAGACAAGATATCAGTTCACTCCCTTAAATTGTATGCACCACAACCATAATTAAAGTCCATAAAACAGTTTAAAATCTTTGGTGGCTTGTACAGAACCATCAGACACCTTTGAGTTAAACTGGAATGCCAGCAGTGCCAATATCAATACCCAACGTTTCGGTCTTGTTTCAAAATCCATAGAAAATAACATTTTACCTAGAAAATACCCATGCCTTTATTTATACATTTTGTGTGTCTACAAGCTTTGGAGTCTATCGTGTATATTCCATATAAATGAAATTAAATGCCATTGCAGGTGTACTTACAAATTAATTTTCTGATTTTGTCATAATTGCACAAGATGCCTCAGGAGATCAACCTAAACTTGCCCATAAACAACTCTCAAACTTTATTTAACTGCTGTACAGTAAAAATCTGTACTGTTTATCTGTTGTCTTATTTTATTGTTCCAACTTCACCATAAAGTTAATTGTTAAATAATCATCATAATCATTGTTACACCTGCTATATTTTGTTACCTTATTCTTGTAATAATGACTTTTTTCATTGTTCCTTTATTCTTAGTTGGAAAAATTCCACAAAGTCATTATCTGGACAACAACAGCTTGCAACACAACATCACTGCCTTGCAGCCAAACACACTTTACAACATCAGCATCCTTGCATTGTATGGAAACATAGAAGGGCCAGAAACCTCTGTAATGCAACAGACAGGTACTGAGAACATTCAAATAATCATTTATAGGGATGGAACATAAATGTTTCAGGTGGTATTCGAAGACAGGCATATATAGTAGGTGAGAGTAAAACATATAAAATCAATAATTTATTGTCTTATCTGCTTATCTTAGTCAGGACCGCTAAAGAGCTGTGGTCTAGCCGGCAGCACAGGGCAGAAACAACCCTAGATAGGGCACCAATCTGTCGTTTGGTAATATTACTCATAGCAATTAATTAATTATAGTCATGGTCAAAAGTTTTGAGAGTGGCACAAATTTGGATTTTCACAAAGTCTGCTGACTCATGATTTTTAGAACCCTTTGTCTGATGTTTATATGGTATAATGAAGTACAGTTATAAGCATTCCCATATATTGATTACATTTTTATTGGCAAATACATCCCAGCCATGTAACTGGAAACAGCTGCACGCCGGTGCCAAGCCTGGATAAATGGGGAGGGGTGGAGAAAGCAAAGGCAAATTACTCCACTATCCTGCTGAAATACTTCATGGATCATATCGATGAAGGACAGAAATGTGTGGAGATCGATAATCCATCAAGTGACAGAGAGTTGGCTTCTACTGTACGGTTAATCCCATCCCATTATCGCAATATGAATACACTTTATTCTATAAAGTGGTAATGTTTCAAAGCATATCTGGAAAAAAACATGAAAATCAGTCTGGGACTAAGAGTTTGGAAAGAATAGATCAGGATGTGGTTATAAAAATATAAAGATATCATTCCATGAAGCACAAATTAGTCTATATGTCCTTCAAAAGTCCACCTAAACAGGGCAGTTATCAGAGAAGCAACCAAAAAGTGAAAGGTAACTGTAATTGTAATTGCTGTATTCCAACCAATTTGACTAAGCTAAAATAATCTCTCCAGAAAGAATAGTCAAAAATTTCAGAATCCAGCTCTGCAAAACATCTGGGGGAACAGACTAGTTGAAAGATGAATGGATAGCTCTTTGTTTTATATTTTTTGTGTCACATTAAGAATATTTATGATCAGATTGCTTAGAAATATGTTTGTCAACCAAATGAAAAACCCACAATTATGTGCATTTTAATTCCAAGCTATAATTGTACATATGTAGAAAGGTTACAAGGCTCTAAAGTTAACTTAAAGTGTAAACAGTTCCCAATGTGATTCAGTTACATTCTGAGTTTGCCTGTTCTCCCTGTGTTTGCATGAGTTTACTTCCTCTTACAGTCAAAAGACATGTGTTAGTTTAAATGAGTGTTGATCCTACTTTAATTTTATGCCACCGGCTAGACACTGGCTGTCCTGCAGCCATATCAAAGTGGATTAAAATGTGAAAGCAACATTTGTATGTTGTATTGTATGTTTGTATGTAAATCTGTTTCTGTTTTACAATGTGATTTAAGCGAATTAATTCCAAAGTCATTTATATGTTACCATTTTTCCAAGAGTGCCAGTTATTCTGGTCCTGACTATGGGTTACATCAATAATCTTCATCCTAAGAACTCTATTTTTAAAAAAGGCAAGTGTGAGTCAGTTTTAGTCATTGTGGCATTGTGTCACAATGGTTCCATAAATTATATTTTTATGACAGCCATATCTTATAGTCTCATTGCTAAATCACTCCCACCTCTTTTGAAACCGTTTCTGTTGCCTTTAAAACGAATTGTATATAATGTACCCGTACTGTTGTGCACATGTGACTAATGATTAGGGGTGTCACGATTTCGATATTTATTCGAAATCGATCGAAATTATGTCACAATCTCGAGCCTCGAAGTCAAAAAGAGGATCGACGATCCCTCCCTCTAAGCT
>JAUZSU010190140.1:0-12119 GCA_034780255.1 Parotocinclus maculicauda
TCCTCCCATATCTCGCTGATCTGCTTTTGCAGTGGCTAAGTGGCGACTTGTGGCTTCTTTTTCTTATTCGCTCTCACATTCTTTGGTCCGATTAAGCGGAATTTTGGTCCAAATAAGTGAATAACATTACACGTATATAATAGGATTTATTTCTGTACTTTAGGATTTGGTCTGAATAAGCGGCTGGTCCCATTAACCGGTGGTCCAATTAACCGAAATCAACTGTATATGCAATGTATTGGAGACACTTGTTTTCCCTGGAACAACCTTAAAATGTGCACGTCATTCATTTATTTGCTTAAGACATGATCGTTTAGTTCCATAGTCCATTTTTCACTAAGCCTTATAAAAAGGTCAGATTCAGTTAAGTTTGTAGACCCTTTACCAATACAAGAGGCTTTTAGTTTTATTGTGGTTATATAGTGTATAAGTAACATGCTTGCTTGTAACATCTAAATTTTCTCAAGAACACTTTATTTAGTACAAGAAACTTACACTAAATTTTAAGCACACATGGTCAACAAAGGAGGATAAGGAAACAAACTCATAAGTTGGGGAGGTTGTGTTTTAACAACGGATGCTGGTTACTGCTTGAACCAATAAGACAATGGACGTTTACCAGCTATACCAGCTCTTGATCAGCAAAAACCAGCTTGGACTAGTAATTGCTGATCCAGTGCTGGCTTAGCTGATGAACTTGTCTTTGGCTGGTTTTATTTACCGTCGCCTCAGCATCAGTGTAATTCATTCCAGGAGCAAGGTTATTATGAGACCAGTTATCATGGCGCATGTTTCTGGAACATAGCAGGAATGGGTTACCATTTTGACCAACAATCTACCTTTCTGAAAAAACAAACATTGACCAGCATCAGATCCATGCTGGTTTCAGTTGGTGTGTTACTGGTTTTGCTGGTTGACCAGCATAACCTTGCTGGCAAAGCTGGTTGCCCAGTGTGATCTTGCTTGTTTTGTTGTTTAACCAGCATGTGCTAGCCACCAGCATACCCAGAAAAGACCAACATGCACTGGTCACCACCATCCAAAAATCAGCAAAGATCAGCATGTGCTGGTCACCACATCATGCTGGTCTGGTTTTTTTTCCAGTAGGGTGTCCATACGATCTATCCATACCAGCATAACATTCTGGTTCCCAGTATACTCCTTATTCAAGAATGTCATGACCAACATCTAAAACACAACATATGCTGTTTTTTAGCATGCCATTTTTGTACTCCTTTTCAAACCCTTATCTGCAATATAAAGAAAAATTTGACCATTTATACAGTTAGCATGTAGCCCCGTGTGCTAAAGCGTGACAACATTATCCCATACTGCATGCTCTGCTTTTCTTATTAACAATATTAACATCCAGGGAGTTATCGTCAGTGATTTGTATATAATATTTTTTATGAACACTGATGCAAACACAACATGAATTGCTTGTCTACACAACAGCTACCTTGTACCGAAAATCAACAACAAAAGATTTGCTTAAGGTTACTGAGCAAAGCATTAGCAGTAATAAATTGCAGTAATCATTATATAAATGGAGAAACCTATTAACATACCATTAATTCTCTGGGACTCTCCCTGTCTCTTTGTGTGTGTGTATGTGTGTGTATGTGTCTGTGTGTGTGAGAGACTTAGGCATGCCGTTCACATGAAGCTAAGCTGTTAGCTACAAGCTGCTATTCCCCTGCATCTCACTGCTCGTTGAATATGAATACATACCCTCGGGTGGAAACGAGACAGAAATGAAGAAATCATGAAACCTGGCGCATGTAACACACATTAGCAAAGACTATGCCGTTACCTCACAACTTATTTAAGCATTCATGAGTCCCATCGACGGCTGATAAATATTAATCACGCATGGCCAAAACATTCACTTATATAAATGATGTGCACATAAATATGGAAATCGGGATTGAAAGGTGATATAGTTTGACATTTTGACAAGAAACTCATTAGTGTGAATATATTTGCCCCTGAGCTATTTGTGATTGCTTGTATACCTGCAGGTGGAGAAGCATGTTACTAAAGAATATGCCTATTCTCTGATGAGCTGTTCATCGTTATGCCGGTGACCTACATGCTCAAGAGGCTTGGGGTTAGACAACATTTTAACGAACCCTTAATGTTGAGCGCTAGTCTGGTCTACGCTAGGCTTGGTTGGGTAGAGGATATATAATGAGACAATTAGCGAATATCATTTGCATAATTGTGCCATAGCTTTTGCACTAGTGCCTGCTTGTGCTACCTGGTTAAAATCACAGTTTCTCAATGATTTCCGTTGTGTATAGAACCTTACCCCCCAGCACCCTATTTTATCTTATTTCTCTTGCTTATGTTCTTTCTCATATTTAATATACATAATAATGATATTTGATATTTATTATGTTGCATTCACATTCTTCTGTGGCTGTACAGTGTCCTTGAAAGGCGCATATCAATGAGAAATTGTTATTATATGCACCACAAGCAATACTCCTGTTTTCCCGTGTGGGATTCATTTTATTTTTGAACCAAATCATTAAAAAACTGTCAGTGATAAATTATGACCTTAAAACAATTATTTTACCCTCCAAACTACTGGCATCCCAACCAGGACATGTTTGTGATTTTTCACCGGGATATATGCTGCAACAGTCCACAAGAAAAAAACAACCAAACATTTACATTTATGTCATTTAGCAGACGCACTTATCCAGAGCGACTTACAATTAATACAGTCTTGCAATGCAAGCAATTGTGGGCTAAGGGCCTTGAACAGGGACTTGGGATTTGAACCCTGGACTTTCTAGCCCATAGTTTCTAGGTAATGGACCTTAACCACTAGGCCACCACAGTCCCACACGTACAAAAAATACATCTGATCAAAATGCCAAGGGACACCAGCCTATGCAGTGCTGCGTGTTGAGGGTAACAGTTAAGGCATGCAGCTATTGATTCAAATGTTGTGAGTTCAAATCCCAGCACTACCACTGATGTGCTTTTAAGTAAGACCTGTAACCCTCAACTTTGGAATTAAAGTGAATGGAAAAAAAATATAAACTTACAATGTCACTGATATTGGTTAATTCTATTTGGTCTGCTTATCAGAAGGTTATGAGTTCAAATCTCTTAATTTCTTTATAATTTATGAAGCCTTGATTATCTGGTAGCTATTTGGTTTGGTTTTGACAGTGAACTGAAATTGCAAGACCAATTAGGAAAGGTGGATAGACATGCAAATGATGTGTAACTGATAAAAAAATGGAAACAAATCATTCAACACAACTCGTATAAATGATGTCATGCGATTTTTTATGTTAAATTACTTTGCTTCAAGATGGATTTCATACCCCTCCCACATTTCACAGATTGAAGCTAGGTGCTTGAAAATGGTTTGCAGATCTCAGTGACACCTGCTAACTCCATGATTTGCATAACCTTCCTTCTTGGTGTTTCAATTTCAATGTTTAGAGTGTAAAATGAATAAATAAAATGGTGTTTGTAAATGGAATCTCTCGGTTAGTTCGATTTCCATGGTTATACTGACACCTTTGATTGGTTTTGGGATATTGGTTAACACCGTATTTCACCTCTAATAATTGCAATTGAATGCAGTTGGAATAAATAAATAAGTGGATAACCTCAACATGATACTGGATATGATGTATTACAAAGGTAGGCGAACATTTCCAATTTGCAACTTTATAAATATCCATAGACTTGTGTTTTTAATAGAGGTAAATGTTTCCTCCGTTAAAATGTTTCTTAAGCATCTAAAAATGCTAAATGGTCAATTATTCTGCACAGATCCTTGCAATGTTTTACATTACACTCGCACAGGGTGCATTAAAAGCATCGATTTGAGCAATTTAAACCTTTCCAGGCTGATCTACGCAGATCTGAAAGCGTTCGTACCGTTGTAAAACGTTAATCAGTCATAAACTATGAATGAAGCATGATCTATTTCAGGGGAATTGAGTGATTGCAGACAGAGGGTGAGCTTCGCTGTAGTAAAACTCGGCGACCCCTTATAAAACCAAACACCATCTGTGGATTGAACCTTGTGTTCCAAGTTTTACAAGTAATCCACAACATAAGGCATGCCTTCAGAAACCGGAGAAGGACTTGGTTAGGTTATTTAAGGCTTGTTTGCCTGTAAACTCTCAATTACAGTCCACGGACTCGACCTCAAGCGCAATCAGATGTTCTGTGTTTGTCGTGGCACGGATCCGCACGTATGGCGGGGCAAAAGTTTGAAGTCTGATTGGGAGCAGTAGGGTTTGGAGTAAACGAGAACATTGGAAAATTGCCAAGCATCAAAGTTACAGTGTTGTACGGAGCAGGAAAAAAGGATGCTTGATAGACGCTGTGCGGCATGGAAAATTGGCAAATGGAAGCTCTGTGAGCTGTAAACTGAACATATGGAGAAGATAGTGTGGAAGGGTGCACATGGACTGACCCACTTTCAGCTCTGGAGAGCTTCACAGGCCTGTTAAGGATATTAAATATGTCCATACTAAGCTAATAAGGTGATACAATATGGACGTCAAGTCAAAATTAAGGAGGCGCTATGAGTGCAAATTAAATAAGCAAAACCAATGCATCCTGTTTCACCCCCACTTATTCTGGTCAGGTTCACAAGGGAACATCTGGGGCCTAACCCAGGTTTCAGTACTTCTGCTCAGGCCAGTAGGAACTGTTGTTTTCAGAAACTGCTGCTCTACTAACTTATCTCACCTCAATCATGACAAACAGTGTGTGAACCCAGAGCAGGTTGGCAGTGCAAACATCTTTTGATGGCCCAACTGATGAGATTTTGACTTAACAATGGGAATCTGAAAATACACATAAATACATTTTCAACAGAAACTGGATTCAGATTTTTTTCCCCAGCAAGAGAGTGCGCAGTACGATACTCTCACACTCTCCCTCTAGCAGCTCAGTGTGTGATGAATGAAGTCACATTTTTGAAATGATGCATGGTGGGAAATGTAGTGAGAAAAAGTCATGGTTGTGACAGCAACTGTTTTCTTTATCTTTCGCTTTCAATACATTATTACATAAATTAGTACTTTATTATCAACTATGCTTTATGTTAATGATTTTGCCCAAATGTAGTTTAATGTAAGCGTTTTGAGCATGTTTAAGGTACAGTACACACTACCTTGTACTAAGGGAAATGGACAGGGAATTGTGTGATTGGAGTAATGAGCTCTGGGAAATGTAGTGACGCAAAGCGGATGGAGAGTAAACTCAGGAGAGTGAGTGCAGGCAATAGCGTTTATGAGATGAGACAACGGTAGTTTTGTATTTACTGATTCATTTAGAGAATCACAAAACTGTTATTCACAAAATCCATTCTGTCAGATGTGTTACAGCGCGGAGAACATAAGCTCTGATTTTCATCATCAGCTTAGATTGTACAGCCTTGGTTAAGGATCAGTGAGCAGTGATTGACAGATGGCAAATTGTTACGTTCAGCATGATTAATGTGTTCTCCTTGACTTTGATGCTACAGAGGGAGTTGTTAGAAATCAGCCCTGGTGATTGATGTCTGTCAAAGGACAGACGGTTTCTCGACTGAGCAAATGCGTCCTGGCAGTGTCATTATGGTCTCGGAGGCGTATATTAATCAAGGACTGTCTGAGTAAAAAATGTCATCCTGAGCAGTGTAAGTGATAACTGGTAGTCTTAAATTGGGATTTCTATCTCGAGTGCTGTATATGTGATGTGTGTAACGATAGGCTTGTAAAACTATTGAGACAGGAAAGTTCTGAGACCTCTCATAAAGACTTGTGACTCACCAGCTCATTTATGTATTAATATACACACTCATACACACATACGTCAAAAATATTCAGCCGCCAGAATCCTGCATCCAGCGTGTTGTGAAGGATTCGAAAATGACTTACAAACTGTGCAAACAGACAAGCTACTGTCTCTGACTTTTCATCTATACGGTGGAGCAACAAGGTGAACTTCTCTAATAAAGTGAACAGTAAATGGTGTTTTAAAACTCCAGCGGTGCTGCTGTGTTTGGTCCAATCTAACTAACACACCACCACTATGTTAGTGTCAGTGCAGCGATGGGAATGATACACCACCCAAATAGTACCTGATCTGTGCTGCTCCTGTGGGTTCTGATCATTAGAAAACAGAGTAAAGAAGACGTACAGAAAAGATGGAATACAATTTGTAATCATAGAATGCAAACATTAGTCTATGTTTCTTCAGTGAATTAGCTAAATATGTTGTAAGTCCAAGGGAGTCCAAACATTTGCAGAAAACTCCAAATTTTAGGACAAGCCAACTGTCCTGCACTCATTTCATGATTTTCGGTAATGAGTAAAGGGCCCAGCACACACCTTTGAGGAACACCATTCATATTTTGTAGTACACATACACTTTCCCTCTGTCCCCCCAAAAAAATTGCCAGTATGGAATTTTATTTCATTGCAGACAGTATGAAGCTGAAATATGTCATGTTTTCTCTGGCCAACTTCATTTGATTTGTTAATAAACATCCATTTCAAGCATAGAAGTCATTCAAAAAAAACTTTGGGGTAATTTAGAGTTAGTAATTAAGTAAAAACTTAATAGTGGTCTGATTTCATACAGGTGAACAATGGGTGATTCTAATCATGATTTGGTATAAAGCTTATTTCTGAGAAGCAGTTCGTCAAAACATGCCTGGTAAAGTTTAAAATGTGTTTTTTTTTTATTATAAGCTTGCATTGTATATTACCTCTTATATATAATAAGGGGTAAAATCATTTTAAAATTTTTGCCAGTAATAATTCCACAACCTTCATTGCTTCATATTTTTCACCTCCCTTTGGATTCATGCATCATTAAAAATAATGAATCTTGAAGCTCTTGACATTGTGCACATTTTCAGTTTCTGCATCTCTGACATATTCAGACATTCGTTTTTCTTGTTGTGTGTTCTTGCCATTCTTCAACAAAGGGTTAAGCAAATTTGAGTTTTATTTATCTATATAATTACAAATATTGGTAGTTGCATATAGGGGTTGCAGGTTTTGGGGGTTTCACACTTTGTAGTTGTTTATTTGAGCTCGCTTCCTAATGCTGTCTCTCTTCAGTATTCCTGCAAGCTGTTTTTGTTCAACCTATAAAGTAAAAAAATACTTATTATTATTATAATTATTGTTATTAACATTGGACTAGGTGGCCTGTATTCTTTTTTTCTTATTTTTTTCCCATAGACTTGCTTAATTAATTTTGCTTAATTCTCATTCAGCAATTGGCCACCCTGTCTGAGCTGCTAAACCAAACAGAACAGACACCACACATAAATACCACAGAATACCGTGAAACAATCACAAGTTATTTTACTACACATTTTGTCTGGGAGGTTTAGCAACGAATTTGTGTCTGCCAAAACCCCATAGGATATCAGACAGCTAACTTGCAGTGATGAACGGCAGCTGGGCTCCGTCATGCATGGATCAAAACACGGTTCAGAAGCAATTCAGAACAACTTAGCAACTGATAAGAAGATGGGTTTGTTTGCTAAAAGTCCGACTGTGACTTGTTATTAAGGTAGCAGCAGCTCTTCCCTCTTGGCGTAATAATGGTAATCAATCCAACTCTCACCCCGTTTATCATTAAAAAGCAATGGTTTGCCCAGTGGTTCTTTGGAAAGACACTGGTTTTAGATGGAACCACTTATACTTTTGTATTGCTCCTTAGCATGTTATATTCGACTTTCCAAAATAGCATTCCAAAATAGTCCGACTTAACTTTTCAGAACTTAAGGTTGGTACCTGGTATGGTTTGTCTACACAAGATCATGTCTTTTTAAAACAAAGGGTTCTGGTTACATTTAGAAGCTTGTCATATTTAAAAAGTGGTAACGACTAGTGAGCTAAATGTGTCTCCATCCAGAGTATCTCCCAGATGTAGGTCGTTCATCCATCCAGTCTGCACGATGCTCCGGGCGATAAGGACGACAGCGGTGGTTTTGCTTCTATGCAACGCTGAGCAGACTTGCATCGATAGCGGGAGTAAAGCGCTGTTGCAATAGGATCTCCTCCTCCCCTTGTGCCCTCCCTCTCCTCGCTCGATCCCTACTGCAGACGGATAAGCGTGTAGCCGCAAACGGGCAGCTGAGGACACAGAGAAGCCTGCGATGGCATTTTGGAAAGCTGAGAACTTCAGATCAAAGGTCCCGAGTAACTTTGCAAGCTTATGTTGCAGGTGTGTAAATCTGGCTCTCACTCTCTCTCTTTCGCTAATGCTCTCTTGCTCTCCTGTTTCGCTCGCTGCAACCGAGCGCAGACATGACGGAGGCTGATTTAGGTCAACACGTCTGTGGCTTCAGGCTGAACTCGCCGTGCATGCACTGGCTTGAAATCCTGACTCGACTGTATCCGAGCGGACGCATCAAAGAGAAGAAGCAGTGGCAGGACGAGATCCTGAAAACAGGCCCGGCTGAGCCAAAAGGCAAGACGACGCATGACGCATCTCATCTCCATCATCCTCAAATCCTGGAGAATCTGCTCCAAAAGCTCTAAACTCCTCTATTGTTCGTTTCAGCTTCAAAATGGTGCGTAATTCCGAGTTCCTGCTCTCGTACTGGCGTCATCGTCATCCTCTTCATTTCTCCCGGGGAAATTGGCACCCACTCGGATGGAAAGGAGTAGCTTGAAGTGAAACTGGAGATTGCAGCTATGTGCAGCTCTGAGTTCCATTCGCAATTGTCTCTGGGCTGCACTGTGTCTGGCAGCAGGAAAAAAACTCAGCGTCTCACTACAAAAAAAAAAAAAACAGCTCCGTGACACAGCATCAGCTGACCCGCCACGATTCGCGGTGCGTGGAAGCTGGACGAGATGCCGGGAAGTTTGCAGGGTGTGGGATCACCTGACTACACCCTCGCAGAGCCGAAACAAACCTGGAGATGAAGAGATCACCGGTCTTTTATTTGTTCTATCTCCTTCCCTCATCAAAGTTTTTCAGACCTCAGCGCTTTAAGGAGCTGAAATGTGAGAAGAGCCTGCATGCTTGTTCCTGTCTGCTTCTCCACATCTGGATCTACACATCTTCAAATCCACACACCCATGCACCACAAAGCATCGGCGGACCTCTGTCAAGACGTGCTCTCAATGGAACAATAATGCATTAGGATACCTCTGCAGGCTTAAGCTGTTAAGCTGTTGTGTTAAGTAAACAACAAATAACAAGATATTTTTAGACCGCTTTAATACATTTTCTCTACCACCTATGCTGCCTGAAATATGGCAAAATAAAATAATTTTAAAAAAGCTTGAATGCCTCTAATGCTTTCCAATAATGGATCATATAAGACACTTCATTTATATAATATAAGATTATTATAAGATATAAGATTTTTTAAGTTTAGATTTTGTTTCTTGTCAGGTCTGATTTAAACCCAGGCCAATGTGGTGATGAACTAGCGTTTTAAATCACCCGAACAAATTAAAATAGTCATATAACAGGTGCTGAGAGACAAAAAACATGAAACCTGCAAGTTTAAGAGCTGCTTCAAAAGGATTTTTGTTACAGAAAGTGTATTTAAAAGAAAACATAAAAAAGAAACACTTTCTATTTAAGCTTGGGCGTCTGTATTGCTTTTGGAAAATGTGGCATTTAAGTAAACAAGCAAAGATAAGCTATTTAAATATAGAGAGATTGGGATCTACCTGGAAATTGGATATTTAAGCTGCGCTTTAGGGAAAGAGTAGGAAACAACAATTTCCTAATGGTTGGTGAATGGACAATAATGCTGCTGAAAAAAATCATTAAAGAGATAAAGAGGCTTATTTTCACTTAAACTTGGTTGTTCTACGTTGATGATTCAGGAGAAAGAAAATAAAACAATCAAACACAAAACTATGATTTCTACAAAATAACTGATTGCCATGAAAGCATGTGTCCTCAGCTGCCCTCTTTATTATTTACTTTCCTTTTTTGCTCTTTAATTCTATTTAATTCCCTCTCTCTCTCTGTCTTTCTCACTCACCCACTCGCATGCACACACACACACACACACACACACACACACACACACACACACACACACACACACACACACACATTTGTCTCAGTGTCCTTGTGGGGACTTTCCACTGACATAATGGACACTGTAATTGATCAACTCTACACCTTCACCTTCACCTTCACCTACCCCAAACCCACACGTTAAATTCAGTGACCTAATGGAGATCTTTTGACTCTTTTGGCTTTTCAAATAAAAGTTGTAGTTCTATAAAACAAAATACCCCATGCGTTTCAAATGTGGATCAGTAAAATGTCCCAAGTAAGTAAAACATGTCCAATCTTTATATCCTTGTGAGAACATTCGGTCCCCATAATGTAATATAAACATTACACAAACACACTCACACACACACTCACACACACTCACTCTCTCTGTATTCCTCTCCAGAGGGCTGACTGATGTTTCGCACAAGCATGCTCAGATTATGCAGAGTGTTAAACATGCTGCAGAAGTAATCACAGTGCTTTTAGAGGAGTAATCTCAGAGTAGCGTTTCCTGCTGAGGCCATTTCCTGCACAGCAGCCATTTAATTTTCCATTACACTGCTGATGGTGTTGATCGTCATCCCCGGTCCCCTCCATACCTAATTTTACAGTACATACAATCACGATCCCTGACTGTTTTAGATTTAGTTTTAGTGCAACATATCATATATGTGTTGCGACTCAATGAAGAACCCCGATAAGAAATCACAATATTAATTGCCAGTATAATATAAAACAGCTCAAGGGTTAGCAGCCTGGACTGTGAATGATTCATCATGTTCAAGACCAAAAATGTACTGCTTTTAGTTTTGGCGGGATGTAGCCTATTTGTCTGTTATAATGACTTGGATAAGATTAGACCACATTTACTAACTAATCCAGGCAGAAATCCTTTTTCTTGTAATGGAACTGTACGTGAAACAGTGGTGCTTTGTTAGCGTTCGCATGAGTGATGCCTAATTCAGACATGCTAGCCATTTCTGTTTCTGCTCCAGCACGTGGATCGGTGAGATGGCTTTCTTTCTAATTACTTCGCTTGAAAAGTGGCACATTCAATTTGTTGAGCGACAGTGACGGCTTGTCTCAAACCATGCTCCAGTGCTATGTAAACATGCCTGCGTTAGCTAGCCCAAAATGGAGACCTACTGTAGCATATAGCTAAATCTTGTTTATCTGTAAACACATGGTGCTTTGTCACTGCATACTTTTAGCTATCCTGAATGGCAATTAAATGGTCTTGAAGTTAAAAAAAAGGCGAATAATGAATGCCTTTTCCAGAAATGTTTAACGTTTACCATCTCTACACTAACTAAAACTAGCATGTACATTCGAACGAATAACTTAATAATTGTAATGTAACAAATTATTTTTAGCTTCTATTTAATTACATTTTCAAGACCTTTCCTTAGTAGTGTTTAAGTATTATACTGGTGCAGTGGTTAAAGCGCTAGAAAACTTTTCAAAATGTTTAGAAATCACATATCTGGCCTGCTACCAATGTTATACTGTAATATAAAGATAGTCACACCAAGGGGGAGAACATGCCAAACTCTGCACAGCCAGTAACTTAAGACAAACCCAGGATACTTAACCTTTGTATTAGACCACACTCTGAACTCCCTGGGCAGCACGGTGGCTCGGTGGGTAGCACCGCTTGCCTCACAGCAAGAAGGTCCGGGGTTTAATTCCAGGGTGGAGTGGATGTGGAAATTCTGTGTGGAATCTGCATGGGTTTACTCTGGGTATTCCGGTTTCCTCCCACAGTCCAAAGACATGTGTGTTAGGTTAATTGGCATTGACTTGTGTATGCAAAACACCCCAGCCGTGAAACTGGAAACAGCTGCACTCCGGGCCCAAGCCTGGATAAATGGGGAGGGGTGGAGAAAGCAATGGCAAACTACTCCACTCTCCTGCCGAAATACTTCGTGGATCACATTGATGAAGGACAGAAATGTGTGGAGATCGATTATCCATCAAGTGAGAGTCGGTTGCGACTGTTCGGTTAATCCCATCCCATCTATGCACTCCCTGGTCACTTTATTAGGTACACCTGTTAAACTCCTTGTTACCACCAATATCTAATTAGACATGACAGAAAG
>JAUZSU010190151.1:0-12119 GCA_034780255.1 Parotocinclus maculicauda
ATAGATAAATATGGATCCAGAAATGTTAAATATGTTAATATGTACAAGGTCAAACCTTCACTTATGTAATATAACAAACAGAATCTTTATAGTCTGTTCCACTACAGTTGGTGAACATCACAGCTCTGTGAAAAAATTGTTGTATATCTGGTTGTACAGGTATGCTCCATTTAACATCTGTGTTATGTTCTGTGGAACAGGAGGCTGACCAAAGTGAACATTTACCAGATATTACCATAGCCACATAGTAGTTTAGATGCAGATAGTGTTTTAGTGTGTTTAAACAATATAAATTGTTATATTATTAATATTAATTAAAACACAGTTTGAAAACATTTAGTACAGTGCTGTACTGTACAATATGTCTCTTAAAAAATCTATATACACTTACCAAAAACGAAAACGACACTGTTATCTGCCTGCAACTTTCTTTTCTGTCAGTAGGTGTAACAAGGATTTGCTTTGTATTAGTTTCCTGTCATTTAGTTTTTAATTAGATGTTTATAAGACAGATTTTTAAAAATATCTTTACTATTTCATAATTTCTCTAAATTCTATTTTAACGTTTAAGCTAATAGACGTTGATTGGCTGGATGCTAAACAGGGCAGAGCTGTATGTGTTTTGTTAACCATTCGTTTTTTACATGAAAGAAATGGCTAGGAATGGCACTGTCCATGGTGTTGGTCTTGCGAGCACGATTTGTGACCCAACTGTTGTATATGTCCTGAAGCGACGTCAGACTATGTTTAGTGATAAGCTCATAGATGACATGTTCCAGGCTAATTCAAACCAGATAGAAATCTTTCTAGCTTGCGCCAATTTAAGTGTATGAAAAATATATTATAACGTTTTATATACATGCAGTTTCATTTATGAAATGTACAAGGAAGGGGTTAAAAATACAAACTTTTTATATGGTTGAATCATTATTGGATATTATACTTACTTATTGAGGTGGATGATTAAAAACAGCCTTCAATGAATGGCCTTAAAGTCGCTTAAAGAAGGCAAATAAACTAAAGTTATAAACCCTAAACCTGAATGATTTATAAAGCAAGGAGCTGTCGGCCATTCATGCCGAGGACAATACACCAAGAATATTTCCAAAAAAGTGTTAAGTGTGAATGGGATGTTTGATTACAAACTGACAGAAAAATGTACACTCATTCGCACTCTGCTCTTACATTCGCACTGTCTCGTGCAGTTTTAAATGCTTAATTTTAGTGTAGTTACTCAGTTATGTATTGGGTACTTTTCAAACATTGTGCGGATTAACCTACATTTAAACTCATCCTGAACAGACCGTCTCGGTTTGAGTCAGTATTTCTGATAAGACTACTACTGTAGTTGTACTACCATGAAAGTATCAACATGAAATTTTAAAAGGTCACGCCACTGCTTGATGTCATAACAATCAACCTAATCAACTCAAGACATTTCAAAGGGCAATCCAACATCCACTCATCCCAAATATGAACTTGAACTATGGAACTGCTTCTATTACTGGGATTCCTATAAATATTTTTGGTTAAAACTTCCTTAACTTTTATAAAGTTGATTTCCAAAATTATATTTAAAGCACAGAGAGAACTGTGATGCTTATAGAACTGTAGATATATGCTACCTGCATCACAGAGGTCTTCAGGTCTATTATATGTTCTCATGTTGTATGTTACCTTATAATGCCATGTAGATAGACTATCTTGTACCAATTTACATATCTATTTATACACTCAGTGCGATAAGTAAGATATTTTTTACATTTATCTATAGCTTACTTGATTATTCATAGTTCTATAGTTTATAGATAATATTTTTTACTGTGCCGGTACATACATTTCTGGGTTCTGGATTCATTCAGTACAACCCTCTGTTTTTCCTTGATTGTGCTGTACTGTGAATACTGCTACTGCTACATTTCCTTTGGGATCAATAAAGTGTCTGTCTATCTGTCTGACTATCCATCCATCCATCCATCCATCCATTCATCCATCCATCCATCTATCTCATTAGAAGTCATGTAAAATTCCAAATGCAACAGCAGCTTATTTACAACCAAACGGAGACACCATAGTTTCTGTGAAAGACGTGCAAGTCTTGGCTGGTAGAATGAAACAAATTTGAAGTACTATCCCTATACACCTACTCAGTTTTACTCCCAGGTTTAAATTTACAGAAATTAGCTGGTTCTTATTCAAGAGTCCATCAGTGGCGTATAAGTAGTACTGATACTTAAATCCTGAGCCTTAAAGTCAGTCCAGTACCGCCGTGCCACCACAGCCCCAGAATATAATCCTACACCTTTGTTGAAATAACAGATCTAATTAAAATTTTTGCTATAGTATACACAGGACACAACCTTAACAAATTGAAAACAAATAATAATAAAAGATTGAGTCATTGTGTTTAATTAGCCACTGTGTGTATTTATTCACTGTTAAAATGTGCTGTTAAAATAGTTTTTTTGCTCGAACATTCATTAAAGATAACTGCAAACGCACATTACAAGTAGCACAGGTAATGCTGGCATCTGGTACACGGTCATTAGGTGCATGTTTACCTCAAAATGTCACGCTGATACAAAGTTTAATCAGGTCACGTTTAGGCAATACCTACAAAAGGTCAGACCTGCAGATTATATATGACTTTAAAAGCAAGATAGAGGGCCCTTGACTGCAGGAGGCGACGTCTTATGCCAGTGTTGCCCAAAGCACTGGAGTAAAGCCTCCCTGCTGTGTACTGACTACAGATGAGGTTTCAGCAGATGGGTGGAACAGATGACCACACAAGATCTGATCACCCTCTAATAACCTTTAAACCAGAAAGCACCTGTGGGATGCCCTTAATCACAGAGTTAGGGAATGTTTTGCCCTTTCATCTAGCACCAATTCCTTTGGCTGAAACAGAACATTGTTACAGCAGTTGCACAGTCTCATTAGAACTGTAATTTCAATTTCTCTAATTATCCTAATTATCAACATATTAATTAAATGTTCGTGTTTTTGTGTCAGAATAATGTGGTTTTGTGAATATCTTAAGCAAATAGAAAAGTGTTTTTCTCAAATTCACACCACCAAGAACATTACTTTTCTGATTTATACTATGCTGGACTTTAGTCTGTAAATGGTACCACAGCAGAACAGCTAAAAGAAGAAAAATCAATCTTAACTTTCAATCAGCAACCCATTTAGATCTAAATCGAGGGACCTGAGTTCCAAATGATGAGATTATCATAAAAAAAGACAGAATGAATTTCATCAGCTCAACATCATACAAGAGATAGATGGAAGTGAACAAACGAGCATCTACAATAAGAATGAATAACAGCCTGAGGGTCCAAACCTTGCTCGAAGCACAGTGAATGGCCAGACAGACACATGCAGATACAATAGGCAGTGTAAGTGGGAAAAAACGATTGTAAACGTGCCACATTATTAACACTTCTTGTACACTGCATGCACTGCTAATGTTGCCATCTATTTCTTCTCTCAGCTTGACATGCTCTTTTCACTCATGTTCAGAGTTTGTTGGATTTGTCTGTTGACTAAGACAAGCACTGCAGTCTTGTGCAGTCACTCAAAACTTAGATCGCCTGGTACTGCCAAGTGACTGTGTCGGGGTATGAAAACTTTTATATTATCAATATTACGCTGAGACTTCTAATGAATTTATAACTTTGTTGAACTGGTATAAAGTCTGAACTGCCTTTCTATAAAGCTTCTCAAACAATATTTAATGTGCACCGTTTATCACAGCCAGTTGTTTTCAGGTACAAGTTCTATACTCCTTACCTGCTGTTGACAGGCTGATGTCATGTCAATATTATGATAATATTCAGTATTTTATGAATAAGGTTTTAGTTGCATCCTTCATTCTGGAGTCTTAACTTTGAAATTGCTGACAGTTTAAGTAAATACCACTGACAGTGTGATGCAATGTTCTGCTGGTTTAACTTGGGTTTTGGCATTCTTAAGGAGATTACTTTGCCATGTAGCACAAACACTTTTTGCAGACCAAATACAATGCTTCATGGCAAGTCTATTCCCCAAATGGCAGTGGACTTATTCAGCAGCATAAGAAGAATAGCCACACTGCAAAAAATTTCAGGAATGGTTTATGTAACATGAGTTCAAGATGTTCACCTCAGTCCGATCAAGCATCTATTAAACATCCTGGAGTCCAATCGGTCTCACAACAATGACATGCCTATGCAGAACTAAGTGTCCACAAACAATATTAGGAATGCCATTTTAATAAAACAACCAGATAGAAATGTCTGGTTGCTGCATTCTTTTGCATGCAGATAGATCACATGCAGATATGTAAATAATTACAGACATGGTCTGATTAGACACTGGGTTTTGCTACAAGATATCTAAATAGGCCCTCAGAGTCTATTTTAGCTCTTAGAAAACTCTTAGTGAGAGGTTGACTGCTAGATGTGGCCACATGACACCTTTGCCCACAGCTGGGCTGTCTAGCATAGCAGTCAACAATCTTTCTCCAAGAGCTACACTACTCAAAAGTACTTTCTGAAAGCAGGCTTATCTGCCTGCGATGAAATTGCACGCCAAGTTGTTCAGCAATCTGACATTTTTATCTGGGTGCTTTTTTTTGTCAATAAGTGTATGACTGATCAGTGCATACAGATCATACATGCTACTGATATAATATATGGTAGCATCGAAGAAGAAGCAAAAACACCAGCAATTATGCTTATTATAAAGCTTTTATGAAAAACTGTTCTGAATGCAATGAAAATAGCTCTGGCAATGGTTCAGGGTTTCAAATAGCTGATTGGATAGAATAAAGCTAAATTAAATTTAGCTTTCATTGAGAGCGACTAGTGAAATGCATGATAAGTTCACTAGCACATTAATATAAATGCATAAAACTTTGGACACAAAAAACACAGCACAGCTCTTATAACAAAAATCAACCTTGTTTGCCGTAGCCTGCAATGCATGCTGGGAGCCACAGAGAACATCGATGTTCACCACGGAGACTGGTAATCTATTTTTACATTATGCATTTCTGTGCCCCTTGATTTGAAAAGATTCTATGGAATCAATACCACAGCTGCTGGCAGACTCGCCATTTTTAAACACATATATTTATACGTATTTTATATAATTAGTAACCCTGACCCTCACTTTAAAAAGCGACGAAATAAAGCCTGAGATGTATAATTTATTGTTCTAATTGCTTTTAATGCAGGAAAGGTCTGTATTGATATCTCTATTACTATTATTATCTATCGACATGCTGCATTTTGCATCTAAACATCTTTACAGACCATCAGAGTGTGAAATTGGTCACAATGAGTCACTTTTAGCCTGGAGCCTCAAAACACCAAAAAGCACTTGCTCTTTCCAGAATAATGTACATATATATGTAAATGTAATGCACAGCTCACAAAGTATAATTAGACACCTTACTGATGCCCGAATACAGCAGTATAGAGACAATAATCAAACTGGAAGAAAGGCATGCAGAAAGAAAATATGAGCTGTGTATGAGTGTATATGTGCTGTGTGTGCGGCTGTGTATATGTGTACATGTGTGTGTGAAAGACTCACTTGCCAGCTTCTCACACTGCATTAAACCGGAACAGGCCTAGTGTTGCAGAACCAGAGCAGGAGTTTAGAGGCAAAGGAGCAGTCACTGGAGCAGAGCAGGACAGAGGTCAGCACAGAGACACCCAAAGGAGAGCAGAGGCGAAAGAGGTGGAGATTATGAAAAAAGAAGAGGAAATGCAATTTAATACACCCTCACAGCTAGTGCTTTACAACCACAATAATAGCATGTGATAATTCAGTGGTTTCCATAGTGAGGTGCAAACATAGCTATTGCGCGGGGGGCACAGAAAGTCAACTGCATGAGGCATGTTACACAGTTAAAAGAAGATACATAATATACAAAAGGGGGCACTGCTAAAAAGTTTGGGAACCACTGTGATCATGTACGAGTGATCACGTCTGGGTGCACTATTAAAGAAGAAAGCAAGAAGCATTCCACACCTTTCCTTTGCCAGGTTCAAAGGTGCTCTGGTGGATTTCCCCAGAGAACATGGGAAGCAGTGGGAAGTGTTCCCTAGTTGGTACTCCCATCCATCATAAAGCCGGGTAGGGGTTTCTGTTGCAGTGCTGGGGTATAATCACCTCTTATATACAATCTGTTTGCATGTAATGCCTAACGTACCAGAAGTACCCGTGCCGGCTGAACCTGGCTCGCTGCAGTAGTGGGCTAGCAACCTGAGGTCCAATATATATATTTTTTTATTTAGAAGGAGCCAATCCTGTAACCTACAGGGCACTTGTTAATGTGTACTATGGATGGGGTGCCAGTCCATTCCTCATGGCTTGAAAGTAATCATTATTGCAGTGCCAGTAGACTCTCCCCTGACCAGCTTCCCCTTATTCAGGGGCACCCAATTATGTGACCCAACCCAATCTGAAAGTCATGGTTGTGGTGGCATTGCAAATTATTGCTTTGCCACTCAATCATCTATTAGTATTATAACCATTACAGTTATTAATAGGCTAATTTGTTATAGTTGTTAGGGATGGGCATAATGGACCTGGTTTTAATGATTGCACATATTGGCTGATGGGTGAGATGAAGCAATATAGCCATTTTTATTATTAATCCCTTATAAATGTGGCAGCATATTGGCACAGTAAAAAGTGTTGTTGTGGCCTGGGTTCGGGTCAATTTGTTTAGCTCTTTATCAAATTATGCTTAGTAAACCTAATCTATACTGCTCACACAAATAGGGGGTATTTCATCATTTCATATTTTCATATTGCACTTTATTCGATTTTTGTGAGCAGTATAATAGAGCTTATATAGTATGTGGAATGTATGGAACAGTAAAGCTGACCATTTCAGATACAACTACGCGTACTTTAAAAGGCCAAACAGCAAAAAGTGAAGAATGGTGTTAGTATCAATTAAAATACATTAAATGAAGTAGCAATGATTTTTGATTTTTACTGTGTTTGACCGAACAGTTTTAACTCTAAACTGTTTAAATAAAAAACAACCACACAGATGTATTCAGTGTCTGTGTTCAGAGTTCCATCCAACGCCACACCCAAACATGTATATCCCCATGCATTCAAATTTTAATGAAAGACAAGCAGAATTCTTCTTAATTAGAGCATTTTTCTGTTACTTTTATGCTGTAACCTCAATGTTTTTTCATTTATTTTCTCTTCCATAGCCAGATGTGCCCACAAAACATACAATTTTATTGCCAGCTCTGAAAATTAATATATAATGAAATCCACGACTAATACCAGAATGCAAAGTAGCACTATATAATTTATCAAAACAGTGACTTTCCACCTAACTTGCTTTGTTAACATTACTCTTTATTCTTTATTTTAATGCTAACAAGCGAATGTAGCTTTTATTTGCCAGGCAGTGTTTTTCAGCAATGAATAGAGTCACTGAAATTCACTTTAGTTGATTTCATAATACATTGAGCTCACAAATTGCTTGTAAAGATTGTTGCTAATAGTGGTGCTTAAATGGTTCAGAAGTGCTGGCCAAACACAAAGCGATGACTCACTGATTCTTTGCAGACAGTACGTTTTTAGCCATTCGATGTTATTATCAGTAAGTCATAAAAGCATTCAAAGCCAAGTAGATGTACTGCTTTACATCTGAATTATATATGACAAGGCTTTTTTTAGAAGGCAGAAATATATTCAGCATGTTCTAAGTACACACACGCACGCACGCACGCACGCACGCACACACACACTATATGTATTGTATAATATATTACATACACATATATAATTTACTGTATATTTTGCTTATGCCTTATGTAAGTTTGAGTGATCACTGCACTGTAGTTTTAAAAGTACAGATTGTAGTCCATCTGTTTTTTACATACATTGTTAGTCCTCTTTACTTAGAAGCCCCACAAGACCACCACCGACCAGAAACTATTTGGGTGGCGGATCATTTTAAGCACTGCAGTGACAGTGGTGATGTGTTAGGGTGTGTTGCACTGCTATGAGTGGATTAGACACAGCAGTGCTGCTGGATTTTTAAAACAACTGAACAGAAAATAGATTAGAGGACACACAGTATGCCACAACAGATTTTACAAGGTGAAGCAGTAAGGTGTATGTCGGTAATAAAGTGGACAGTGAGTGAACAGCGTTTACAACTCCGGCAGCACTGCTGTATCTGATCCAATTGTACTGCATCGACACACACTAACACAGCACCACCACATCAGTGTCACTGCTAAAAATTATTCACCACCCAAATAGTGCCTGATCTGTGGTGGTCCTGACCATTAGAGAAAAAAGTAAAAAGGACTAAAAGGGTATGTAGAACAAAAACAAACTTTAATTGTATACTAAAACTTAAAAAAGAATAAGGAGAGTATACATTGAAACAAAGCAGAAAAAAAGCAGAGCCTAATGTTTTGGCATCCTCGAACCTCATCCATGATGTATACTAAATGCATGTGTTTGATCAGATGAGACACATTTTTGCAAAATACATGACAACTGCTTAATGTGTGCCATATGGCTGAGGTTTATCAAAGATCAAAACAACTAGGACACAGCTTCGCTTCATCCACTGGTAAGAGTAGATGAGCTGCATCAGGAAAACATCTGACACCAAGCGAGGGAGGGAGCTGAATCTGTTTCACATTACATCATCAGATTATTAACTGATTCTAATTCTGGACAATATATACAAACATAAACACTTAAGTGCTAATTAAAAGTCCTGAGCAAAAGCTAAGGTGTTCTAAACCTTTGCATATTGTAAAAACTATAATTTTATGCATAAAATTATAGAATTATACTAATGACGAAAATTGATTGGAATGTTTCATACCAAAAACAAACAAACAATGAAAGTACTGTATGGGCTGTTAATTTGCAAGCCGGATTGCAAAACTTATACGTGAGTTATGAAGTCATGATGACACCATATGTAGGTTTTGTAATTTTACACACTGCTGTTGCTCCATAAATGGCATTGAAAGGTCAGTTGCCATCACTACTACTGGGACACAGTCACACGTCAACTACAGGTCCATACAGTGGCGCATAAGAGTCCAAAAACATTATAGAAATCTGTGAGTGGCAAAAGTATTTGAAGCTCTGATCTCAAGACATGTATGTGGACGATTTTTCAGAAGACATATGTCTATGAACAGAATTTCAAGAGAAGATTTATCATGACCCTAATCACCCATATGATTTCACCAAAAATATTTAAAGAAAACTGAATTTAATGTTTTGGAATGGCCAAGTCAACATCCTAACCTTAATCCAACAGTAATTTGTGAAACAATTAATGTTAAAAAAAAGCTGATGCTGTTCTGTATAAAGTAATGTACTCAGTTCCAGTTACAGAAACGTTTATTTGCATTTATAGCTGCACACATGGTCACACTATATAAAACACATATAAAACGCAAACTTCTACCACTCAAAGGCAATATCTGTTTTCTTCCAACTTTCCAAAGACTTATTTTAGGTCAACTGTCACCTCTAAAGTGTCCCAATGTGAGTCAGTGTGTGTGTTCACATGCCCTGCAATGGACTGGGGTTGGTAACCGCCTGCATTCTGTCCTAGGCTTAGCTCCTCGGGACCCAGAGCTAGTTTGTGGAAAGTGAGTGAGTGATTGATTTTTAGATTATCCACACATCGCTAAAAAAGTGCTGGTTAATCATGTGAATAGGACTTTGTGCATGTGAAAGCCACAAGACAAGATTCTTAAAGAGAGGGGTGATTCCGAGGTAAACAAATAACCACAAACAGCTTAATTTGAGGTACTTGTAATTAAAAGGGGAGTGACTTATGGTCTTTGAAAATGGTTAGGTTTTACAAAACCATGTCACTGTCACTGGTCACTGTCAGTAAAACATTGTGTGAGAGAAACACTAGTAATCTTTTTAACTACAAAAAGCATGTTAATTACTATTACATAAGAAAAATGTTGAAATCTGAAATGTGAAATCTAGCAGATGGAAGGGCATAACATGCCACTGCGCCTTATATTTGAGGGGCTCTGGCAAAAACAAGTTCTTCTAGCAATTAAAACTGACTTAATGCTTTATCTAAAAACTAGAAACCGAAAGATTTACAAAAATGAAATAATTTACCAGGTTAGAACTTCTAAAATGTGCATACCATCATTGGATTGGCTGTTCTGGACAAAATTGATTAATTCAGCATTCATAACTTTACCATATTAGATAGATGACATTGAAAGGCAAATTTTGAGGGGTAGCTTTTAGCGCTTCTCCAGTGGGAAGTTTTCGAAACAAATGGCAAGCCGGGTCAATTTTCTGTGCTTTTAATTGTTCTTGGGCTTTTTTCAAAATGGATACTTCTCAAAAACATGGTTTAAAGGCAACCTTTTAGCCTGAGCTCCTCACATACCTGATTTGCACAGGAGATTAAAAGTATATTCAAAACTCTTTATATGTGGTGTGCAATTCCAAGCCATACAAACTTTAGAAAATTTTGCACCACACGTTTTGGTCGTTCATATGTAGGTCTTCTTGTAATTATTCTTTAATTTGTACAGTACAAAAACTATGTCTTAGGGTTCCTACCCCGGAGCGTTCGCCGGCGATTTATATCTGGTGTTTGATTTACAACCTGATTACGAACAGCTGCTTCTCTTGCTACTTAAGTACTGGTTTTAGCGCTGTTCGTGGCCAGGTTGTCACATCACACCACTCCATCCGCGTACCCGACCACCAGCGTGCGCACCTTGACACAGTTGTAATCGCCGTTATGATCAGCTGGTTACGTCCTGGGGTTTATAGTGCCGACGGACGCGTACGGGGAAAACCCCCGAGGTACTTAGTATTTTAGGTACACATTGAGGGTTTCCCCGTCTGTACTCATGCACTCCTCGCACGCCTGAGCTCACGCTCTTTCGTCCTCGGCACCTATCGAGTCTCACTCCAGCCGGCTGCGCGCTCTGTTTGAGATGCACCCCGGCCTCACTTACTCGCGCTATACGTGCGCCCGAGCTCGAGACGTCCCAAATCAGCGCTTTGTCGTCCTCATCGCACGTTCCCCCTTTTGCGCTACGGCGTCTATTGCAATCTGTTCGCGCATTGCTCCGACTCCGGGAGGCAACACAACGGGGCACCTTTCTTTTCACCTTGCTTTTCTTATGTTCGGGAGTCTGTGCTCCCTCCTTTTCCCCCTTTTAGTTATTTCTATATAATTTCCCCATTATTATTATACGTCGTGGGATTTCTCGGTCCCCGCATCTATGGGTCCTATGTGCATAGCATTTTATTCATGCTAGGAATAACAAGTTGTCAAGTAAGATTGACAACTTGCCTATCTTCAAATAGCTGCCTAAAAAAGACACTTCTTTCCGTTTAAGTTGTTCTTACTTGTGGCCTGGGGTCAAAGGGAATATTAGGTAATAAAACATAAATCCAATGAATTGCTTGTACGTTATAAGTTACTGTTTAGAAAATAATTAATAGTATGATACAGTATATCAAATAAAGTAAAGATTAAAGTTAATTCTCAATTTGTAATACTTGGCATGGTCTATCATACACTACTGTATCTCTACTGTGTGCTTAGTCAGTTGACTATGGAATTTAAGCAAAGTAAGCATAGTGTGGCATCCCGTTTTACTCACATATATCCTGGTTATAGTGTCCTTTAGATGATTGGTGCATTGCTGGTGAGTATTATACAATTTGAAGAAATGCATATAAAAGTCTTTATCAGGGTTGTAATGATAAAATCTGCTCACAATTCCATTCGATTCACAATACTGAATTCACAGTTGATTTTTTTTTTATGTAGTGTAAACAATGCAAAACGATGCACATTATCATGACTATGATTTTAAACAAAAAAAGCTTTGATTAAAGCCCCATTACTTAAAGCCAATGACTTGAAAAGAGGTTTCAAATTGTAAACAAACTGCCACACCACAAAACAATCCTACAGTGACTCTGTTTACTGGACTAAATAATGCCAATAGTCTCTATTCTTTATTATGTACTATTGTCATATACAGTGCATCCGGAAAGTATTCACAGCGCTTCACTTTTTCCACATTTTGTTACGTTACAGTCTTATTCCAAAT
>JAUZSU010190162.1:0-23782 GCA_034780255.1 Parotocinclus maculicauda
CATCTCATCTGATAACAATGCCAAACAGAAGACAATAACTGCACTGCTCCATGGATTAAAACATGAACAAGACTGTTGATACGAGTATGGACCACTATACTGGCAAACGAAGGATTAGTAAGAATAATAACAAAATCTGAAAAATAGCCATGAATATAGCCATAGCTGCTGAAGTGGCTTAAAATATAATAAAAAATAAAAAAAAAAATATTAAAGTTAGCATTTGACAGCACACATTTTTGTGATATTATTGACTGGTTGCAAAGTGGAAATCCTATCATTACTTGAATAAAAGTAAACGGTTTCCTGTTTTCTGATTTTCTGATTACTGACAAAATCTGATTTTCTGCAGCTATTGTATTATTTAGTGCATGTAAACGCACTCAATGCTGTAGGCCTGTAGGTCTGTTTAATTAGCTTTTATTTCATAACATAGAAAACCAGAAAGGTGGAAGCAACTGGATTAATGCTGCCATTTCAACTTTACTAGTTATTTAAGATACCGAACTGGTAACGCTATTGCATTGTGTATGATGGCTCACCGAAAGTGTGAATTGTCTTCCGCGCTCCAAAAAAGCAGTAGGAGCATGACCTAGTCATTTGTGAGTTTGTATAACTGGCACTGGTTGCTGTGGTGTGCCACACTCAGGGCATTTGGAGGTCACACTCTCTGTGTCACATGCTTTCACATTTGCAGTACCAGAGGTGGCAAACCACAGACCACAGAGTGTTATTTGTTGGATAGAGATATCCTTTCTAAATGCAGAATCTCTGTTAGTCTTAGACTGTATCTATGCTGTATATCATATTACTTTGTATTCTTATCTTTTCAGGAGTTTTACTGTTGCGTATTTGTTTAAAATCCATACTGTCTTACTATTGTTAGATAAGCGTGATTATAAGTATATTACAAAATATAAGAACCTGCCATGTTCCAGTATTCAAATGGCTGTCAGAAATCAATGACATCCACCAATAGGAGCACCTTTATGAATGAAGCATGAAACAGTATCCACAGACATTGTGTGTTGTAAAATGGATCAGGTCAAGGATTTCACAGAGCACTAAACACCATTGTTGGAGTTAGTGTGGCAAAAGGACGTCAAAGGAAGTCACAGAATAAAGGACCTGGACTGACCCGAAAAGGAAACAGTAGTTGAAAGGCCGTAATATGAACCCACGAATTCTAGATGAATTGTGTACGCAGTTTTAGGGGAAAAATATTTCTTTAATCAACTGATTGTTGCATGCTTATGTAATCAGTGTCACTTAACCCAGCTTCCAATTAGGGATTTTATGACCAACATTGTAGTGACTGCTGGGTTGTTTTTTTATATACCATAAAGCAGTTTAGAACGGATTATTACTTCTAACATATATTTTGAACAAATGGTGCCAAATAAGGAATCCTAAGACCAGCGCCTTTTAAACAATGACTTTTACATTAAAATTGTAACTAATACAAACTAGTCATTTGTGTCTGGTATCAACAAGTAGTCAGTTCTGATATGTGTTTTTGTACTTTTGTACAGTGCCCCCACATTTTGCCATGGTCTGGTTTAGGATTTTTTGACCTTACAGCAGGAATCCGATAATAAGTATGAATATTAATTCAGGAGAAACCATACTCTGAATTTTGCAATTCTAGTGATATGCAGTATGACACTCCCCTGTAGAGACTGGGCATCAGGCCATGACCTGAGCAGCAGCGCACTCAGTCAACACCATTTTGTTTTTGTTTTATCAGTAGATTATGCAGTCAACATTTTATTATTAAACTAATTTTATGTTAATGAATTTGCCTGTATGTAACTAAGTTAAAATAAATATTTTAAGGATATTTAACATAAACTATGCTATGAAATATACAGTATATATGAAACTTTTCAGTTTTCGGGATGTATCCCCATCATTTATTGGGAAGCACCTGTAAATGGGTGATCAGTGTTCAGGGATGGCCCAGTGGTCGGGTTCTAGAATACAAATTAAAAGGCTAAAATAAACTGACTTTGCTGGTTCCTTGAGCAACGACCTTAACCATGAGCTGCTTCACTGTAAGGCACTTTGGGGAAATTTAAAATGTTAAAAAACCCGATGGCACGGGACGGTAAGCGAGTGAATTCAAAATTAAAGTCAAAGTGAACTCTATTGTCAACCAGATCATGCAATTAGTACAAGTAATTACACATGTTGCTGTGTAATTATGTTGCTGTGACAGGGCAGGGTCTGCATTACGTCCCTAAACCCCACTACTGTCCCCAAATTGACCCGAGACCTCTGGATAAGTAAAATCACGTTACTCCCCCACCATCCTTCAGGCAACAGAAAAATGGCTCACTTGGTGGCGTCTTGGCTGTAAATGCTGAGCCTGTCTGGTTCAAAGGTGCATATCGAATCTTTTGTTCAATTTAATGAAGATAATATGCCTGAAAATGAGCTGTTATTCTTGTTTTATTTGTTTGTTTTTACTTTTACTGTGCAATTCGATTCATAGAGCTATATGAACATTATTTTTTATTATATATTGCTATTTTATTTCTTAACATTTAGTCCTAACATTAGATCTTGTCTAAGCTATCATGTTTAAACTTCATGGTGGATAAGAATAACCCTTCACTGAATGTGAGTGCTCAAACAATAAAACAGTCAAGGTCATAAGAGGGAACCGTGTGCCAAGTAAGCCATATTTGGCCATGCTCAGATTGTCTCGCAAATATATTTACCGCCAACTTTTTTATTGTTGTCTGGCTCTAAGCATTGTGATAATGACCTCATTGTTTCCCTCGGAGGGCATGTCTGCAAAGTCAATTACTCAGGATAAACAGGAAGCAGTAGCAGTTATAAACTGGAAAAAGGTAATCAGACATTCTGGCTCTGTTTTACACCACAATCAAGTCAGTATTGTGATGGTAGCATTTTTCACAGAAGATGGGATCATGGCTGACCTGCACCGTGATATCCACGGATGGTCCATTAATTTTTTTAATTTTTTTTTTAACCTTTGTCGTCAGGCACCCATCAGAACGGCGGAAGGAGAAGTCACGTGATGCGGCTCGCTGCAGAAGAAGTAAAGAGACGGAGGTGTTCTATGAGCTGGCACACCAGCTGCCTCTGCCACATAGCATTCGCTCTCACCTTGACAAAGCGTCCATCATGAGACTGGCCATCAGCTTCCTCCGCACACGCAAACTGCTTACATCAGGTCTGGGTCACACACACATTTTCACATGGCATCATGAGGTTGATCATTGTGTAAGCTTTTCTGTAAAAACTGTGTGTAATAAATGCAACTATATAGGCAGTTTCATTAACCACCCAACCACATTCAGATTGACTGTGACTGAAACCTAAATTTACATTTACACTATTCAAAACTACTTTTCCAGGGCCAAATACAAAATTGTTGTTAATGTAAAGTCATAAGATAATTTTTAAGAGCATTTTTACAACACTCTCTCACTCTAAAACAAGAACTCTGTACAGTAATGATGTAGCAACTAAGGTACAAGACCATTAACTAGAATATTAAGCATTTAAGTCCCAAGTTGTTGGAACCTTGACCAGGCTCTTTTAACTTTTGCCTGGTTGATACCATGTAAGATTTTATTAGCTGGACATCACTCTGGATAAGACCGTCTGCTGTGTTGTAAAATGTTATCCGGTTCAAATTGGAACCAGTTAATCTTTCCGCCTTTTACTCGTCTCAGCAACCAGTTTATCCTGGTCTGGGTCAACTGAATCCAGAGACTTAGTCACACTAGACATATGGTGCTAACACATTCTGGATGGGACATCAGGACACCCATCCAGATTCACCAGATAGAGACTAACCAAATGAGAACATCAAATCCAAGTCTTTAAAGATGAGTTTGTATGTTTAAAAACACATTGCGGGTAATGTCATGTCGTGGGCTTGCACGGCTTCTTCTGGGGCGGCCTCATAAATTTTCATTGATGATGTCACACATGATGGGAGCAGTACAATGCACTCAACAAACTGATTGGGGGATCCTTCATTATGCAACAAGATAATGACTATAAACACACTGCCAAAAGTACAAAGCAGTTCATCAAGGACAAGAGGTGGAAGGTTTTGGACTGGCTTAGTCAATCTCCAGACTTACACCCTATAGAGCATGCATTTTACCTGCTAAAGAGGAGACTGAAGGGAGCAAGACCCCCAAAACCAACATCAACTGAAAGAGACTACAGTGAAAGCCTGGAAAACATTACAAAAGAAGAATGCAAAAGTTTAGTGATGCCAATAGGTCACGGGCTTAATGCAGTTCTTGCAGGCAACATATTTGCAACTAAATATTAAGTCTTATTTAGTTTAATATATACTGCTCATAAAATATGGGGGTATTTTAAAATGGAATATCCGATAATAAAATATCCTCCAAGTTTTGTGAGCATTGCTGTACTTTAAGTACCAATACTTTGGCTTACAGTACAAATGGGTGGGTTTAGACCAAGGGTGCTATCTTCTGAACTGTGTATCAGATTCAGATGTAAATAACTGGAAATAGAAGCTGAAATGTTGAGTTCTGTCTCATATTCATATGTAAAGTCAAACCCAAATGTTTTCAGTCTGCAGCAAATTTAAAAGAATTCAGCCAGTTTTCCAATAGTTTTGGAGGAGAGGGTATAAGTGGAGGTGGAGTTAGAGATAGCCTTCTTTAGCTACATTTATAAAAGGTAAGCCGAAGAATCTCACAAATATAGCAATACAAGTGTGTGTGTGCGCACGCATTTGTGTCTGTCTCTGTGTGGGTGGGTGGGTGTACTGGACCAACTTGGAGACGTCCTGTACTCTATAACACAATAAGATCATAATCTCAGGAACATACGTAAAGGACACTGGTAGTTTCCAGAGTTCATCACTGATTACAGTCTCACACAGTGTGTGTTTGTTTGTGTGGCAGGTCAAATAAAAAAGTAATGAGATAAAAGCAGGTGGTGAAACTGTTTAGTGGGTGGGCAAAAATACAAGTGGAGGTGAGGTTAGCGGTTATTGTTTACGTGCTCTGTGAATAGTAAATTACTCCCTCTGTAAATTGGGAAGTACAGAAGTAAAAGTAATGAAAATCGTAAGGCAGGATCAACTCTAGACAGGGTGCCAATTCATCAAAGGTCTCACACATTACACACTCACACATTCATAAACACACTCACATAATCACATTCCATTGCGTTGCATTTAGCTGACGTTTTTATCCAAAGTGATCAGTTAGTTAAGTAATAAGGACATAAGTATACAAGGTAAAAGTAATCAAGAAGAAAAAAAATAGAAATCCATGAGTAAAAACCAAAGTGAGTTTGTTAGGGGTGTTAGGAGAGTAAGTGCTCTTTGAAGAGCTCAGTCTTCAGGAGCTTCTTGAAGGTCACACTAAGCACACTTTAGAAACACCAATTAGATATCGATCCAGAGCGTTAATCTGGATTTAAAAATACTTCCTGCAGTGTACCGATGTGTAGTGAACAGTACCTTATAATGGCAAGATGGATCTTGAGTGATGGAGTACTCTTACTGTATTGTTTAGATGTTTTAAGCAGGTGTGGAACAAATGATATCAAAAATAGAAGTGTTCATATATTTTTGCCAGCTAACAAAATGCAAAGTAAATGAACAAAGGAGGAATCTAAATCAAATCAATAATTGGTGTGACCACTCTACATTTTCAAAATAGCATCAACTCTGTTAAATACACCTGCAAACAGTTTCTGAAGGACCTTGCCAGGGAGCTTGTTCCAGACATCTTGGAAAACTTACCACAAATATTCTGTGCATGTAGTCTTGCTCAAATTCTCTTGTCTCTTTATGTAAGCACAAACACACTTAATGATGTTGACATCAGGACCTGAGCACTTTATTCATTATTCTTCTTTACACTGAAGATCATTTGTAATGACATTGGCTGCATGTGGGGGGTCATTGTCCTGCTGCAGAATATATTTGGAGCCAATTGGAGACACCTCCCTGATTTTATTGCATGCTGGTAAGTATCTGCTTGTATCTCTCAGCAGTAAGGGCACAATTAATCCTGACCAAATCATAAACCTAATTTACTGAAATGGAGCCCTTGAAGCCCTTGCATAAAACCTCCACCATGCTTCACTGTTGCCTAGAGTACGTTAATAACAATAATGAGAAAAAATCACTCACTACCTTCACCAATTCTGTTTCCTACTAGCTAATGCTGCTTTATATAGACAGTAGAATGTAAGAAATAATGATTAGGAGAACAAATTGGGATACAGCCCATAACGAGGAGTGCAGCAAAAATGTGTTAAAATATGACGTCTTTACTGCGTTGTTAATGTGTTAATTATCATAGCCCTCGTAATTATTATTTATAGTAGTAGTTTTACTTCAGGCAGCTATGGTTTCACAGACTCTGGTTTCAGGATGCCATGAATGCCACAGCTTGTCTTAAGACAGCACAGTACTGTATAAAGGAGCAGTATTTATAGTATACAGTGCTTTTTAAAATGCTGCAAGGCTAAATGTTGATGCATAAAACCAGACTCCTTGACTGAAGAAACCTCTGACTATAGACATGACTGAATACTGGCTGGGTCAGAGAGCCCATGGTTGGGCCCTGGGTAACTCCCAACCTCTGAAGGAAGGAAGTGCTTATCGAGGGGAAGCAGATCACCTCCTCCCAGCACGAGACCTGCCTTTAATTATTGCCTCAAGATCATCAGATTGCTTAGTGGCATTGTGTGTCTCATAGCTCCTCCTAATCCTGATGGGAGAATTAAAATGTGTTTTGGTTCTTAAAGACATGGTTAGTAGGAAAACAAGTCTAAGGCTAGGTTACAGGCCAGATCATTGACTGGTCATTTGAGAAGGCATTCACACACGCAGTAAAAACAGCTGATTTTTCCATTATCGTTTTGACAGATATTTGCCTTCAACCTTAAACATGGCTTCTCAAATGTCCAGTCACTGGACTGCTAGTGAGCAAGAACAACTAATGTTTATCATGTAAATACTCATGGTGAAATAAGCAGGTTTTGTTTGGATAAAAGTGGGAGCAGTAATACAGTAACACAGAAGTAAACTTTCCTATGACTGAGTTACTTGCCCACATTTTAGGCCTAAAACCCACATAGTCCACTGACTGTCCTGAGGGATGGTACCTTTCAACAACGAGGATCGATCAGTGAAATAAAATGTCTTTTCCAGGGAGCTTGCTTGATATTCTTACAAAGATACACTGCACACATAAATTACACTGCTAACTCATATGTGAGCAGTGTATCTTAATTGTTTCACCCTGTCCCCCTGTCAAAAAATGGTATCTTACCTTCTACCCTTCCAAAAATTCAATTCCTGATCAAGCTTCTTTGGATTGTACAAAGGTTAACTTGACATCCTGATGAAGCTGCCAGATGCTCTTATTGCTCAATACCTGTCACTGTTAGTTTCCTTATTGGCCCTTCAGTTTTTTAATACTGCATACACGTTTCCTGTATTTTCTGATTGTATTCTAATAAGAGACGTTTAACACAGCAGAACCGTTCTACTCAAAATAAATGCATAAATAAATATGTGTATTGTACAGTGTTTTATTTATATTACTATTACTATTAATTCAGAATTTAATAGTACTTGCAATGATCCAACTTTTGCAGTAAAACAGTGCACTGGACCTGGCATGGACTGCACAAGTTTGTGTGAAATCTGGTGAACCATGTTTTCCTAGTATGATTCTACAATATTCAAAAGAGCATCTTATGATGTCATTGAATGTATTACTTTTTCTGTGTTAGAATACCACGAGAATAAATGAGTTTAGGTCATGGGAAATTGCTGATTATATGATTTGTCATTTCACTACTGTTTGCTATAGACATCTGTATCCCACTGGAAATGAGTGGGGGTATGATAGAGTTTGTATGGAAGGGTTTTGCATTGAGGAATGAGGTATTCACCAATTTGCCTTAAGACAGACAAAAGTTGTCAAACACACCCTCATCCATTCTGTCTGTGTACATAGCAGGTTGCTTAAACAGGCAGTCAAAGGACGACATCCTGATGGACCCTCTGTACCTACAGTCCCTTCAGGGCTTTATTGCTGTGATGACCTCTGAAGGGGACGTGATCTTCCTCTCAGAGAACATCAGTAAATTTATGGGTCTCTCACAGGTAAGTCTTTGCTGGCTCTGACTCCACAATATGGTCTGTCTCTGCTGTGATCATAATAACAGTTGTATTCTTTCAGGTGGAATTAACAGGACACAGTATCTTTGATTTCACACACCCTTGTGACCATGAGGAGATCCGGGAGAACCTCAGCATTAAAGCGGGTGTGTATGAAGAATAGCTATGCTGAAATGGCATGAGAAGGTTTCCTTATCTCTTTAAATAGCAGTAGTGATGTCATCATCTCTAACATCTGATAATCATTTTGATTATGCGTTTTGTACATTCTTCGAATGGTTCTGTCTGAGAAATTTCATGCATAGCACATTACAATAACTAGACTCAATGACCCTGCTCTGTTTTAGACTTTTGGGCTATAGTTCAGTCCATTTTAGTTTCTGCTGTAAATGTTTTCCGTGACCCAGATCTTCCTGGGGTGGAGCTTACCGTAATAAATGTCACTGATTCATCAAGTGGAAGCTTTACTAAATGACTAATGTTTTTACCTGCCATTTTTAGCAAACCTGTCTTTGGTTGCATAACTGATCAAAATATTTTTTTCAAAGATTAAAATTTTTACTCACTATCAGTCATGTAGATATTGAGATGTCATGCACCAAAGGCCCAAAGGAATTCATTTGTGTTTTTGAATTGTCTCGGGACGTAATTAACCCAATTCACTGCACTTAATTTACTAAACTATGACATACCTAATTTTGATTGCTATAGAGGTTGTGTTTATTTTTTTGTGCATAGCTAATAATTAATGCTAGATAAAAGGACTAGTTTAAAGTACCCTATTTATAAAAGTCTTTTTACAATATATTTAGTCATGGATTTATTTGGTTCAATGTTAGATCATTTCAATTTAAGATGTGGATGGATGTTCATAATTTAAATCAAAATTATGGGGTTAAATGTAACTTTGCTTTCATAAGCTGCTTTGAATGTAACCATAGGGTCAATGTATGGCAAGAAGCAGAACACAGTGCGAGATTTCTTTATGAGGATGAAGTGCACCATCACCAACAGAGGACGTACAGTCAACCTTAAATCAGCCAACTGGAAGGTAGCTTCATTATTATTAGCTACATTGAAATATATGACTTATATATCTCTTCACCAGTAAACCTTCTTCTTCTTATTTGGCCGGTGGTTTTTCATGTGTTCCTTCTTGAACCTTACGTCATGTGTGTCTTCGCTCAGGTCCTGCATTGTACAGGGCACCTGAAGGTGCACACCAGCCACCCCTCTTATGATATATCTGGATTTATTGAGCCTCCCCTTTCTTGCATGGTGATGTTGTGTGAGCCCATCCCACATCCGTCCAGCATAGAGATGCCAATTGACAGTAAAACCTTCATGAGCCGACACAGCATGGACCTAAAGTTCATCTACTGTGATGACAGGTATGTAACACATACTGAAGCTTTTTAGCAGTTTGTCTAATAGGAATAGTTGTGTATGAATTAGGAATGGTTTAACTAGAATTTAGTTACTTTTCACACAGAGCAAAGCAGAATTATATATATAGTGCGTGAGTTTTTTGAGATAGTAGACAGACATTTTACAGGTTCAAGATGTGGTTTGTGTATGTGTGGAACTTGGTCTGGTGTCCATTTTACATCATCTAGCGTTTATTCAGATTTGCTGACACATGCAGTCATATGAGAGACCATCAGCTCTTTGTAGCTGTATTTCACAAACATCATATCTGACATTAACAATGAACATACAGGAGAACAGGGCCAGGTTTTGCAAAGTACTAGAAAGGCTGTGTTCAGAACTGGCAACTTGTGTCACTTGCCTTTAGGACAGAATAAAATCAGATGATAATCAGAAAATGGAGACTGTCCAAGCAGATCATGTGATCGCATTTCACTGATTTCGGTTTGTTCATAAAAAACAAGTAATTGACATCGTCATCGATTAATCTACAAGTATCCAGTACCTGTTAGACTGGAAGCTGATTCTACTCAGAGATTAAAAACCAGTCCTTAGTTGGGCACATACAGTAATAGCAACAATAAAATGTTCTAAGATCTTAACGATAAATGTTACAAAAATATATACAAAAAGCAGATGAGGTACCTAAATAGTGCAAAGGATAGATGAGACATTATCTCAAGTACTGTTTGAAGACGTGAGTGGGAAGTTCGTTGAGTTCACTGAATCATTGAGTTCTTGCCTTGAGGACATGACTTAGTCTTAGAAAAATAGTATGTAAACATCCATGTGTTAAACAAGCCAAGTACGAATTTCTGTACAGGTCACATCGTCAGCAGTCAAAGACTGTATCACTCTGAGCTTCTCGACTTTTTTTCCACGTCATCACTCAGGTCAATACTGCCAGGGTGAGAGGACTTGTACGAATTTATACAATAAAAATAAAAATAAATAAAAAAACAACGTGTAACATTAAATAAACAGTAGTTATATAACTTCTACTGGTAAATTTTTACTTTATGATTAGCATTTTAATTTTGGTTTTAGTTTGCAGTACTAAAGAAAGCATGAAGCAAATGTGTGAAAGACTTATCAAAAACATCTGTTTCTTAATTCATACTTATATGGATATAGATAGTCTAATTTCTAAATGCGCTGTGTTATGATCTGCATTGTTATTAGCTGCCTAAAAACGAATCGATCACTTAAATAAAGTGTTTATTTTATTTTACAGTAAAAGACTTAAATCTCAGTAAATGTACTTTACTTTATGTTGATATGCATGACATATCAGATATGATTAACTTCATTTGTTCATCTCATTTATTTGTACTATATTGTCTTAATAATGGTTGCTACTGTAGAGAGGTTTGACTTGTGAAATCAATTGTTAAATAATCCTTTAAATGTCCCATATAGTTCCCTGTAATCTCTTCTGGTCACCATTTTCTTCTGAGTTGAACAATTTATTTAGTGTAAGCAACATGCGTTATTACAACATGTTGGATAATTGATTCCTGTTGAAATCGGATTAAAATTTGTGCATTTTTTGCATTATTCTCAATTTATATGGCAAAAACAAATTCCAATATTCTGTCACCCTAGTTTACATGAGCTTCCAGTACCAACAGTTTAAATAATTTAGTGGAATAATTGTTTTTAATTATTACTATTTATAACTATAGAGTATAACTATTACTCATTGTTGCTAGTTGTTAGTTGTTGGTTTGCTTGGTACATTTACTGCCCTTTGTAAGTTTACTGATAGTAGATTATTTGTTGCTATGTAGAATTTGTTTTTTTTTTTACCTCTCTTATCAATGGAAAGTCATTGTTGAGCCTGCAGTTACAAGATAATATTTGGGTAGAGGGTATTGGGATAGGACACCTATAAGAGCAAGGAATGTGGATAATCATTATTTAACTGTTTTGCAGTGTGAAAAATCTGTTGGGCTACACTCTAGAGGACTTGGTTGGACGGTCAGCTTATGACTTTTACCATGCTCTGGACTCAGACTGTATGACCAAAAGCCACCAGAATTGTAAGTACATAATTCTAACTTCAGTGGAGTGTAGTACTGTATGTAAAACCTGACCAGAAATATAACTGCATCCTCAAAAATCTTGTCAGGAATGCACATTCTCTCATACCCCCTCACCACCCCCATATCGATGACGTTTTGTGAAACCCTTTCTGAGCTGGCACCAACATTAAACATTGGCCAATTCGTAGAATCACATTTTTATCAACTTTGACTAAAACGACTTCCCATTTATTCCTAGACCCACGTTACTTATCAGTGAAAATGGGCAACTTTCCCAACATGTGATTACGCTTCCCTGGATATATGAAGCACTTCCCGTCCACTCACTGACTGAGGGAAGCAGATGTTCAGCTCAGACCCAGGACTTGTTGAGTTATTTATAAACTCAATGGTTATTGCATCAGACTGTTTATTTGCTTAGAAGATGCCACAGTGCAAATGTTCCATTCCAGCAAAATAGCACTGGATGTTTACATAATTGGTTTTATGGACACATTAGTCATGGCTAAAATAAATGTGCACAGTACAAACCCTGGATCTGTTCTTGTGATCCATCACTTTTGGCTGAGAGCTACATGTTGTAGTAAAACCTGCTCTTGTTGGCTTTTGGCATGTAAGACAATGTTTGATTTTGACCTTTCTGTGCCATGTGTTCTGGCAAACAATGTCACTTTCTCTATACTGTCTCTGTTTTATGTTTAGGCTTCAATCGTTACCTTCACCCCCTTGTAGCGTCAAGTGACTACTGACCCATCCACACTCCCAGGAATGGCAATAACTAACTAATTTCAGATCAGCTGACCTAGTCAGCATGCACACAGTAGTCTTGTGCAGCTATTTTCATTCAGTGCTGCACCCCAAGCAATTTGGCCTGAATGTTATTCAAAGTTAAGCCCAATACTATGCTGCCCACAAAAATAAGGGGACATTTTATTTTAAAGTATGTGGATTGATTTCAAAGCAATTAACATACAATCAGCTTGACCTTGTTGTTTAGCTAGGTTCTGAGGTCCACTATGACAACACGGTGCATTCTATAAGTAATAATTTGGTGACAAAATTTCAGATTTTTATTTTTTTTTTAATTGTAATAAATGTTATTTATATACCACTTTTATCATAAGGTCAGCAACCCAAACCATTAATAAAACATGTTATTAAAAAGATTTATTTATTTATCCATTACATTTGTGCTACATGTACAGTTTTTTTTTAGACGTTCTTATCCAGAATTATTTAGTTATACTTACAATCAATGCAATTGTGAGTTAAGGAACCCAACAGTAATATCTTTGCAGAGGTAGGATTTGAACCCCAGACCTTCTCGTCCATAATCCAATACTTTAACCTCTAGACTATCACAGTACCACAATCCTCACTAAAAAAATCTTAGTGAAAAACATGTGCACTGGCTGACCAACTACATTTGGGAACAGGCTTAAATGTGTACATTTTTGTTGGTAAAACTCTTTGTGAAACATGAACAAAGAGTGCGATAAAAAAGTATGTGCTGAAGTGGCAATAAAATTCCAGAAAAACAAACCAAACTTAAGATGCAAATGGAAACTTTAATTAAAAGGGTATTTGATGCTGCTGCATTACTGACATTAACTGTGTTTTTGTCATATTTTTTAATTTGCATGGCTCTTAATCAAAGGGAGATGTCGGATGAATAAAGATCTAAAACAGAAATGTACAACACTATGCTCACAAGCCAGAGTACAGCAGAGCTCTGTTTTCCTCTTACACATAATAGCTACTAACCTGAGAATTAACTTGTGAGTTCAGTTGTGAGCCAGGAAACCATCAGACCCTAAAAGTACTTTCTGGAGAGTACATTTTCATTGAGTCTGTATTAATTGGTGCTGCCTCTTTTGAGATAATTTAAAAGGTGACAATCCACTAGATCATGACACTGCTGATATTAATGGATTTGGATGGCAATGTCTCGTGACTCGTACGGTTCATGTCCTGTGACTGCTGTAGTAAATGCTTCAGTTTCAGGTTCGACAAGTCAGATGAGGCCACCTGATTAGATCAGAGATCCGCTAAAGAGGCATTTAAGTGAACTGCACTTTGGCATAGTTCCCCTGCTCTCTGAGCAAAGAGCAGAATAGTTTCACAGCTCACCTTCCCATGCTCTGAATTGTTCAGGTTTCCAAACAAGAAAGTTAGAAATGTAAAGTCGGTGCTGTAAAAATGTGTCAGTATACTGATCAGCTAAAAAACAATTAGAAGCTAAAAAGGTGCGAACTTTGTCTCCAGCTGTAATAATGGATCAAGATTTAAGTATGAAATCTCTCCTGCTAAACAGTAAATAGATTACAAAATTAATCAGGATTAAAAAAAGGGTTATCCCTATCTATACCGGGTAAAACATACTCTGTAGTAAACCCAGTAGTCCCTGTAGTGGTGGCTACCATATTAGACTGCTGCACCACCTGAACACCCCACAAGTTCTTCTGTTTTTGGTGCACACCTGGACTATAAACTGGGGACTAAAAGTCTGAGAACACTAGTGCTTCTGTTTTATGTGTTTCTTAAATTGAATAATAAAAAAATATATATTATTACAAGTCATGTAATCAGCATAATATTTTTAGTGCAACATTGAGTCTTTGCATTAGACTTCATTCTGAAATGTACTTTAGGCATTGCAAGTCTAATTATTTGGCATGTTCCCTCTTCTGCTGTAATGACAGTGTGAACTGGAGCTGGTACAGACTGATTTTTTTTACAGTGTTAGAAGATGCATGTTCTTCCAGCACGATTACACAATATTCCAAAAAAACCATCATGTGATGTAACTGAATGCTTGACTTTCTTTGTCTTCTTAAGTGCCCCATAAATACACAGTGGGGTTTATTCATAGGGTTAATTTCCTGCTGTATTATGAATAATCCACAAAGATCCTTCACAAATAAAACAAGTATTGTAATTTGTATTTTCAGACATTAGACTCCCACTGTATATTACAGATGCAGTTAGTTATTCTGGACTGAGCTGTTAAAATGTGTATTATTATTTTTTCACCTTTCATTTGATTTTAAACCTATTTGAATTCATTCATTAATTTGTAATTGATTTTTAAATCGATTTAAGACATTACTAATATTACTGTAAATTACTTTTTTATAATTAGTTACTTTACAGGTGCTCCTGGTCATGTTTAATGTACACTATGCACTACAAAACAACTCCACTCGGCAGTGCGTGATATACGGAGTTGTGGCCGGAGTGATGAGCACTGGGAAATGTAGTGCGCAAAAACCTAGTGGTTAAGGTACTGGTTCAAGGTTCATATCTCAGCTCTGCCACAGTTGGGTCCCTAAGCAAGGCCCTTATCCCACAATTACTTGGATTGTAAGACTTTATTAATTGTAAGTCACTCTGTATAAGGGTGTCTGATAAATGACATAAATGTCTATGCATGCAGGATGCAATGCACTATGATCTATATACACTATATTTACGATAAATGCAAATTGCAATGTATTTATTGGGACGTGTTCCCATCTTAAATCGGGGTGTACCTGTATATTCTATCAATATAAGTGTGATTATTTAGTGTGCATTGTCATGTCCTTTTTGCAGTGTGTGCTAAAGGCCAAGTAGTGAGCAGTCACTATCGAATGTTAGCTAAGCATGGAGGTTACGTGTGGGTGCAGACTCAGGGCACGGTCATCTATAACACACGCAATTCCCAGCCACAGTGCATCGTGTGCATCAACTACGTCCTGAGGTAAGTCATTTCCCATGTAACTTGATGGATGTAATACCAGTGTATTACTCATAACCTATTCTTAGTAGCTCTGCTTAGCTTTGTCTCTCTATCCATTCAGCCGCATTTAATAGTTTAAGTAATTTCTGTTTGGCTAAACTCCAACTAGCCTTTCTGTATCATATGAGCAGTTGCCATGGGCAAGATTTTGACAGATTTTCCCTGTGCTGAGGCAAAGCATTTGGTGAAATGTGCTTACCATAAACATCTAAGGAAAGTGGATGAATTCTGTGTGAAATATTCAAAAAGGGTAACTATATAGTGCAAATTTGAGTGTTATAGAGGTCTGTGCAAAACTCTTTGCTGACATTAGATTTGGGAAGGTACAACCAGAAAATGCAGGAAATGTGTACACAAAAAATACACAATGTTCAGAACAAAATGGCTTCTACTGGCAAAGTTAGTATTTAGTGTGACTTCCCTCAGGAAATGAATTCTTGGCTGCTACCCTTCCGAAAAGATCAGTCCTGTTTATAGGACTTTTTCATAGTGTAGAAGGACTGACTTGTCATCTGAATAAACCAGGCAGATGCGGCTGTTACTAAATCCTTACCACTGTAGCCTCTAGAAGCTGTTTCTTCTGATTTTTTTTTTCTTCCGTTTTTTAACACTTCATACAACGTTCCTGTATTTTCTGATTATTATATAGTCATTATACCATTGATAAAACAAATTAGCCACCTTTTTTAACAGGGCCAGTTAAAATAAACAAATCTGGTTATCTGAGTAAATATACTTCACACAAAAATTAATAACATTTCCTTCTCATTTTGTGAGCAGTGTAGCTTCACACAACTACTTTAACAATAGATAACTACAATGTTCCCTATGAAAAGTCGTCCTGTCGTAAAGGGATAAATTATCAAACTAAGAGCTTTATTTATGAACTAACCATATTCACGGTATATGGTTGCAAATGCTATTAGTTTTCCAGTATAAGTGAGATTAAAAAGCCAGATGTTTTTGCCTGGCTAGATAAAGCACTACCACTTGCTGCATTGGCCCATTTCACTGCATAGCCTTGTAACTATTTATTATTATCCCGAGCCATAGCCTTATTGCAGTCAGCTGCCCTGTGTATTCATAGCCCTCTTCTTCTATATTTTCTTTGTATTGCCTCATCACCTTTATGCTGGCTGTTTGTCATGCTCTTTGTGCTACTGTCCATCCCATCTGCTCCTTGGTTTGTGCATGTTTTTGAGCAATTTCTGTTTCTTCCTTACTGTGCCTTTTTACTTTGCTGGTCTGTCTTAATGAGTCACACATTAGGAAGTTCCAAACCTTTTCGTTTGTGCGTTTGCTTCTATTGGCTTGTTAGTTGTGTCTAGTGATTTTTGTTTGTTTTAGTTCATTACTTGTTTTCAGAGGGCAGAGCTGTACCCCTCTGCTTGCCAATTAATTGTAATGGTACTAGTGTGCTTAAAAACCAAGCCTGATTAGGTGGCCATTACTCTGCATATTAACACTAAATATGTTTTTTAATCTGCATTAATGTTGTTTATACTAACATAATGGATACCTTGGATCCTAATGTAACGAATGTCTTTGCTTTGGTGGTATAATATATACCCGGCCTTAGCAGGGACAAACATCAACCTTTGTACAGATCATTGATCAATCTGTTCTTAGATTATATACACAGGTAATCTCACAGTTTTTCAGATCTAAGATCATTTGGATAGGACTACTATAAATCTGCATTGTTAAATGTATTAGTCTTGAATGTGCCTGTGTTATTGTTCATCTCTTACAGTGACATCGAAGAGAAGTCTGTTACATTCTCCATGGACCAGATGGAGGCGCTGTTCAAGCCCAACGAAGTCTTTTGCTCAGGCTCAGAAACTGCTAGCTTGCACTTCACCAAGCTCAAGCAGGAACCAGAAGATTTTCCACAGCTGGCGCCCACCCCTGACGATGCCATCATTGCCCTGGACTTTGGTCAGAGTGCCACCCAACGCTACTTCTATCCCCACAACAACTTCTATCTGTACTCCAGCCAATCTTTTGATAGCATGTACACTCCTCTCCTGCATGCATGAACTCACTTTCACACCCACAGTATTCATTATTCTACCTCACAGTTTCAACACACGACATGCAATGCCCCAGTTATGAGCTTCGCAAGTGCAGCATTTGTAAAGTTGCTTGGTTGTAGCTTGGCTTTGCAGCAGAGTATGCGCTATATGGAAAAAAAGTATTGATGTCTTTGCTTTTTAGCTTTTGAAACTTCATCTGACATAGCATGGGCGCATTTATAATTGGTACTGATTACAAACCACATTAAAAGTAATGGTTTATTTTTTTTAATAAATAGATCTCTGCATGGTGTGAATAATTGAGTTGTTTGATTTGCGGGTACCTTTATGGTTTTTTTTCTCAATTTTTCACTGTCCTAAAAATGCAAACAACAGTAACTACCAAAAAATAGAATTGAGATACATTCATAATGTACGGAGGGCGATTGGGTGGTACAAGTCCTGGTGGTGAAGTCCAACCTTAAATCTCCCCAGCCCCTGCCAAACCTGACCAGAAACCAGAATAAAACAGAATATATGGTTACACTGTAAATAATTTTCAATTCAATATCATAGTTACTGAAATTTGCATTGTTAGCACAGTCCTGATTTTTACTAGACATGCAAATTTGTCTTTTCTCACAATATACGGCATGCAGTAGATGCTAATTATTTCTCTTTTTTTCTATTTTAGATCAACTTTGGGAGCATGTGTGGTCACTTGTTAGACTTTCCTCTCTCCTCGTTCTCACACATCTTCCATTCATAATTATTCTGGGTTGAACCTTCAAATCCTTACTACTAGATATACTGCTCACAAAAATTGGGTGATATTTCAAAATATTACCCATAATAAAAGATCCCCCAAGTTTTGTGAGTAGTGTACTTTATAGACTATAATGCTAAATAAATAATGCATGAGAATGTTTTTTTTATGCTTTGGCTTCTATATTCATCCTCTGTTATTCAGCTTTAGGGTATGACATAATGCTTCATCATGCTCTGCATTGTTCATTCACAGGAAGTCCAGAGTTTGAAGACCCAGCTGTCTTTTACAAAACCCCCAGTCAGACCGTGGTCAATAAGTTGTGGGAAATGGAGTCTTCAGAGCACAGTTCTGACTGCAGCCTCCCCAAGGTCTCCTCCATCTCATCTCCATCCCTGAGCAACAGTACCAGCTGCTCTACGGTATGTTCCTACTACAGATCAGTGATGCAGCTTATTCTCTTGTCATTTAAAGCTTAATTATAACCATATTATTGCTATATAATAACCAATTATAACCTATAATAACCAATTATAACTATTTATGTATGCTTGTTTTTCAGCCTGACAGTTCAGGAGGAGATTACTATGGCGATGCAGAGGCTGAACTGAAGTCTGAACTGACAGAAAGGCTGTTTGCCCAAAACCACAAGAGTTCCACAGAGGTTAGTGCAGTCTTGGTCTTCCCAAGGTTTCTTTCTACTGCTTTCAGGGAGTTTTTCCTTGCCACTGTCGCCCTAGGCTTGCTCAATCTGGGATTGGCCTTTTAAGCTAATATTTATAATATTGTAAAGCTGCTTTGAGACAATGCACCACTGTAAAAAGCGCTATATAAATAAATTTAAATTAAAGTACAGCATTCTGCAATCTGTTTCAGATAGCAGGGGCATTACTTTTATTAACTTGGCTCACAATGTGAGCGCTTTATAGTGCAAGGTATAAAATGTGCTTAGTATGACATGTTTTGTAGATATTGCACTAGTTGACGATCTAAAATAGTCATATCGCTCACCTTTCTTAGAACTAAACACTGGAATATTAAACAAAGTCGTTACCATACTTATTCACTGAATAAAAATAGAGGTTGTAGGTGGAGGTAACCACCTTTTTGATTCCTGTATTTTAACAAACATAATTTTTGTAGCAGTTACTGGTGCAGATAGCTGCACAATGAAGTAAAATAGCCCATAGGATTTAACAGGAATTCTGTTAGTGGTGTTTGATTGTACAAAGGATTCAATCTCTCCAGTTAGTATTTCAGTGTTTAGTAGTAGCAAAGTAGTACTCATTTGGTTTAGGTGTTCTGAGAGCTGGCCAACATGCTCTGAAGTCTGAAACATTCCTGGATTTTCAGAACCTTTATCAGGTTAGGAGGTAAACTGAAATCTTTTCTGGTTAGTGAAATGATCAGTGTATTCCTAATCAAATGCAGCTCTCAGAGAAACAATATTTAATTGCTGTATAAACATGACCTGATAGGATTCCTCCATGGCTTTGTTATTATGACTTTTAAACTGCATTCTGAGTCAATAAAGAAGAAGAAGAATTTCACATTGAATTCCTGCTTTGTTATTTTAAGGAGTGGGACTTTGATGACCTTGACCTGGAGACACTGGCTCCCTACATCCCCATGGACGGTGAGGACTTCCAGCTGAATCCCATTGGTCAGGGAGAGTCTTTATCTGAGGCGGGCCCTGGTTTTTATACTCCGCCTCAGTATAACTTCAGCAATGTCACCAGCCTGTTCCAGCCCTTGGGTCCCTATGAGTCTGAGGATGAAAACTGCTCCAGCGCCTACTCTGAGTCTGCTCCCACCCCTTACCAGGCTCCTCCCAGAACCCCACTGTCCACCAGCAGAAACGTATACCTTGGCCAGATTATAGCGGGCAACACTGTTAAACGCAAGAGACAGGACGAGTTTGTTTCCTCGTGCTCTTTTCCTCAGGTAAGAAAACTTTTCAAGAAAATCCACTTTTCAATAAAAAAGAACAAAAATAATTGCGTTAATAACACAGTAATGACAAAATTGTTTTCTAACTCACATTTTCATTACATAACCACGATTACTTCTAATCTAAGGCACCCCTGGTGTAGTGTGACAACCACAGCCCAGGAATTAACCTGCCAGTACCCAAAATGCAACCCCATAGCCAACAGACCAAGGAACGAACTAGAGAAGCTCAGCACTGAGAACCAGTGCTCTACCAACTGAGCTTCTCTCTCTTCAATTAGGTCCAGATGTGTGCTTTTTACAGTTTCCATTCTCAGTATTTAACTACTGGATTACATCCCAGTTTTGCCTGGGGCAGGTTTCTGAGTCTCAGTGCTCTATGTGGTGAGGACTCCAAAATTCCAAAATTCAAATTCCCAAATTGTCCTCTAATCACTCTTTCCTGTGGTATACATATTATAGATATAGCAACACTATTTTTTAATTAATTTGATGCTTGTTTTTATCAGGATGACCTGTCTTGCGGTGAATCTATAGAAGACATCTGGAAACGAATTAAGACTAATGATGGGTATACCATTGCTACTGGGAAACCCCTTACATCCAGAGTGCACAAAGGTACATTTATTACAGCAGTTTCATTCTATTTTTTTTTATCTCTACTACACATGAGGGTTTATTACAGACAATAATTTGGACCTGCTTTTCTGCATTGTAAAATAAGGTTGACTGAAAACACTTTAATATGAATGCATTGTTGAATCCATAGATGTATGATCCAGGTTTCAAAGGCAATTATTAATAGTCAAGTTTATCACTGTTGTATTTATTTAATTAAAACATATGATTAAGCATCACGTAATGTCACCTAATGTGACGTATTTAATTAAAGAACGTACTGTTTATTAATAAACCTGTATTCATAACTGTATTGTAACTACGGATACAAAAATGATCAGATAAAATAATAATAATAATAAAATGTCTTTTGTATCATTTAGAATCCATTTCATTCGGCCCTTCAGGAGGGACACATTCGCAGATAAGCCATGGTCGACCCCTTCCAGATCAACGTAGGTCTGGAGAGCTCAAACAACCTTTTAGTGATAACTTTTGCTCTCCAGCATATAATCAATACAGCATGATGTCTTCTGCTAAACTCACAGGTCAGTGCATTAGATAAGGATCATGCATGTATGAATGTTTCCTGATACAGGGATTAAAATCAGGGCTGTCTAGATGAATGCCATAAAAATGCTATTAACATTAATGTTGGATATACACTTCTCACCAAAATTAGGGGATACTTTTTTTGAGAACAGTGTATTAATAACCCATAGATTGGGGCTGTTTTCAAAATGGTTTTCCGGACACTATTCTGTAGGCTATAGGGAACAGAATTATTGAGAGTGGAAATCATTCTCTTATACAACAGTACTGAGCGACAGAATTGTCAGTTGTATACGTACAAAATGCGTGGCACACGAGATACATTTTCAAAATTGTGATTTTTGTGTTTGTTGAATCATTACAAAGTAATACATTTTATTTAGGACACTTGACTGGCTCAGCAGTCTAATATGCTAGCCCTCCATCACAGAGACTTGTTTCTGAATATTGGTGGGATGTCCTGCTGTGTTGGGCTCAAACATGTACTGAATAACAATCGAACATATACTGAGAGTGTTCTGCCTTAAAGAAACAGCCAGTGTTACTTTTTAGCAGAAAACAAGTGTCACTGGGGGAAATATGAACTCTTTATTGCACTTGTGACGTTTACTCAAACTGTAGCATACTGAAAAGGAACTAGGAAACATGACAACAGCATAGCCATATATGTGAGAAGGTTACACAAATAAGTTAACCAAATAAACAAACACGAAACCAACAAACGGACACGAAACCAACAAACAGATGACTGTGTAATAAGCGCATTGTGTGTGTGTGTGTGTGTGTGTGTGTGTGTGTGTGTGTGTGTGTGTGTATGTGTGTGTGTATGTGTGTGTGTCTGTGTGTGTGTGTGTGTGTGTGTGTGTGTGTGTGTGTGTGTGTGTGTGTGTGTGTGTCAGGTAGTGTAAAAATCTAAAAAGATTGCTTTGCTTTGGTACTAATCATTTATGGCCCATTGTTTCCTTAACCAGGTTGTGAGTGAAACTACTGGCTCTGCCACGCCTCTGTACAAAAACATTAACCTTTAATTACTCAATTTGACCTGAAAGACACTGTGTAAGTGCAAACAGCAGAGTTTCAGTCCATGTAATACAGTGACAGAGGGAGACCAGATGTGTGATATGCCAAGAAAATCTTAACTCATTGTTTTTTGTGCTCCAGTATTAATTAATCCATCCAGAATTCAAACTCCTCTTCAAGGCCTCGAACATTATACCCAACGAACAGTCTGTTTGAATTTTTTATGCTCCAATAGTCAAACACCCATTTTAACTTTGATCATGGGCACCATAAATAAATCAGTCAGTGTCCTTCAGTACTAGCTAACGATTAATGTTTTTATTAGAAGTGTGTGATTTCTCTCTTATTTTTTAATACCTTTTTAAGAATGACTTTAAGTCAAAAACAGTCAACAGAGTTGCATTTCTGCACCCTTTGTTCATTTGTAGATCCACTGAATAAAAATAATATCTACACATTTATTCAGGATCCTAAAATCGGTACAAAAACATCATATAGTTCACTTGGCTGAACCCCAGAACAGAAGAGGAAGAAAACAGAGATTAGGCAGAACAAAAGAAGCATGTGGCGCAAGTACACACACCTCAGAAGGAGCTTTATATAGGCAACACTGCTGTGTGTTACATTTGTTATTCCTATACTCAAATACAATTTCAATAAAATGTATCTATTCGTAAATAAAAGCAAAATAAACAATAATTTGAGGGTCGGTAACAGATTAATCCTACTCACATGACCTCTTAGGCAGATTTGTGATTACGACTTCGAATGGCCTTCTAGTACCAATTAGGTCAGACTTTTTTAATTGCTTGTTTCGCGGATCCGCCGACGATCATATTTGAAGAATACAAAAAAAAATATTTGTATTTCTCGGATCCGCCGCAGCACCAATGGTTAAAATTTGAAAAAAATAAAGTTTTATTTTAATCTTTTTCCTCCCTTTGATGGAGAGCCAACTGTTTCTTCTGTTTATTTGTTTTTTTTTCCAGATTCACTTTAATTTAGTTGTAGGTTAAATAAATTTTATTTTAAAATAAACATTCATTTTTTTCTTCCTCCTGAAAAATAAAAAACGTAATTTTTTTTCCTCTCTCCTCAGTAGATTCTTAAGTAGGGACATCCGAGAAACAAGCAATAGAAAACGTCTGGCCTTAGGTTCGAATTCTGACGTTCCACTGTGTTTCTGTTTGTATATTTCATATTCTTTGCACCATGCAATGAATTTATACTATAAATACACGGGTTCATTAAATTCTTCCTACATTCGTTGGTCAGTTTTTAGCTTTACCTACCACACGTGCACTTTGCATGTAACCTACTGCATGGCGCTCGCTATGCTCAATTTGTCTGCCAGCCTCTCTTCCATACATCAGAGATCGGCAAGAAAAGAACTTAGGCAAATCATCAACTCAAATTACTGACTGGACAAGCAAATTA
>JAUZSU010190163.1:0-12118 GCA_034780255.1 Parotocinclus maculicauda
AGAATGGGTCCTCCCAAGATGTCTTCCTTCTACATTCAGAGAGTTTTTCCTTTACACTGTTGCCCTAGGCTTGGTCAATTTGGGATTGTCCTTTTAAGATAATTTCATAGTGCAAAAATCGCTATATATTTATAAATTTGATTTTATAAAAATGGCTAATATTAACAAATGATAAGATGTTGACCAGAAAAAAAATGAAATATACTGGATTAAACTGTCTGCAGTTAAATAAAAGTAACTGAAGAACACACTGCAAGATGTTTTGTGTCACACGTTTTTGTAATTTAAAGTTGTCGTTTCTGGCTATATTTTCTGTTGTTGTTATTTTTTCACCGTAGGTTTGTTTTAGCTGCTGGCCAGTCCAGGGTGCATTCCCATCTTGGGCTAGGTGTTTGTGTACTTATGTTAGTCTCATTTCTGCAGAGAGACCTAATTTATTATAATTAATTGTATCATTGTTACACCCCCAATTTAGGGATGGATTTAGAGGGCACTGTATTTGTTGAGTGAAGGTGGAGTGGACAGAGTGTAGTAAAAGCAAAAAACACTGTTAATTTATGGAAATGCAAATACTGAAATGCACATAGTATTTGGGTAGGTGGTAGGCAATGACAACAGATTGAGAGACTAGACACAACACCTGAGAACTGACTAACCGCAAAACCAAGGTCAACAAAAAAGGCATCTATAAACCATGCAAAGCGGTTGGGGTTGGAATAAATAAAACACTTTGTAACTTATTATACAAATCAAGTAGAAGTGTGTAAAGACCACAATTTATCACTGGTAAGCAGCAATGGGATTAGCTGTAGGAGAACTCTATAACTACTTGCCAGCTAATGGTATCCTCTGAATAAACACGATACATATACCACAGACTGCCATCTGCAACCAATAAGGGGAGTGAACTGGAAAAATGAGACAAAACCAATTTACATATCTACCAAATTCAATACAGGGTTAGGTGGAGGCTGAGGTTTAAACCATCTGTCCTAAAAAACAAACAGCAATGCTATAACAATATTATAATTTTATTCAATTTTGAGTATGAGAAACTTTTTTCAATCCAGGCCCACTTGTTTACATTCAGAAAGCTTAACAACCCAGCTGTTTATTCAACATAAACATACACTCACAGCTCACTTTATTAGGTACACCTCCTTGTTTCTATTTGATCAGTTCAACTTACCATATAGAAGCACTTTGTAGTTTTACAATTATAGACTGTACCCCATCTGTTTTCCAAAGCACATCCATTTGCCTAAAAACTAGTACAATGAAAACCTTGCGATATCAACTAACACAAAAGAGAATTACAGCCAGAAAACAAGGTAACATTCCATACGTTTGTTTTACAGGTTTAAGAAAAGATAGAAAGAACAGTACAGTATTGGAATAAATATGTTCATATTGTGTTGAAATTAATATTATTGTTTAAAATACTATTTAAAACACTATGTGCTAAGTATGAAAGCTACTATGTGACTTTGTTACTAATTTTAGTTAATGTCCTGATTCTTACTATTTTAGTCCCCTTTTCTCTATTCCCTGGCCAGGACCCCATATCAAGTAGTATTTGGTGGTATCAGGTAGCATTTGGTGGTATAAGGTAGTATTTGGGTGGTGGATCATTCTCAGCACTGCAGTGACACTGATGTAGTGGTGGTGTGTTAGTGTTTTACACTGGTAAAATGAGTAGACCAGACACAGCAGTGCTGCTGGAGTTTGTAGAGTATGTAGAGAAACTGATGGACTGACTGATTACAGCCAGGTTTGTTTTTACCTTGCTATTGATGTCTTATGATTAATATACAGTCTTGTTGCATTTTGCATATTCTCCTATTTTTCCAAAGCTGAAGAATTCTGAATGAATACTAGAGTAAAGCAGGTATCTATGAATCACTTAATGGCCTAATCAAAGCCTAATATAAACAGGAAAAGCTAAACATACTGTACTGTAGTGTACAGACTTCCTTGGCCACCATTATAATATATACAACATTGTTTTAGCAATGGTATAATGACCATATATACTTATTTATCAATCTCTTTACTAGATTTCAACTGAAAAAATAAGGAATATGGATTGATGCTAACAACTCTATTGATTAATTAAATGTTTTGCAATTAAAGTTTGAATTTCTCATTTCCGATCAAGCTAATTATTATTATCCAATTATTGGATTATTCAAATTAATGCAAATTATTCTGAAGCTGACTGTATGCACAAGTCAAACAAAAGCAGAAGGCCTTTCAAGAATATAAATGTTAGGCTGAAAAACAAATAAGCTTTTGCTTCCTGTCACTAAGCTATTTCCTGAATAAATGCATCATTTTAAATGAGCGATTAGCAACAGCATATATTCATGAAAGCACTGGTGTATAAAACACTCTACGTTTTTAGCCACCCATTGAAAAACAGTGTGTTTTGAAATGCCAAAAAACTAAACGTTGGGTGTTACTTGTTTACCTTCTGTGTGGTGCCCAAGAACTTCCATGAAAACAGAGAGAGTGATTAACAGTTAAAGCTTAAGTTTTAAGTTAATATTAAAATGTCATTGAGTGAGCATATGCAGTGTTTGTTGGATTCCAAAGCAGAGAGTACACTTGACATTCAGAGAGAATTCAGAAGAACAAAATGGTTTGTCAGAATCGATTAGCACGCAGTTCTGATTGCAGAGTGGAATGTTGTAATTACAACCAGCTGCGACCATTTTTTCCTTGTAAAGGTCTAGCACTTTTTTTATTCTCCAGGGATCAAAATAAAACACAGCATTTATATACATTTAGTTATGCCTTCAATTTGAAAATATGTTTGATGGAATCTGACGGACGGATAAAACTGTGATTCAGGAAAATACGGCAAAGCACAGGCATGTGGCTTCATCCACTGGACTTTGAGTACATGGACCAACAAGAGTTTAATGCAGTCAGTCATATTTGACAATTAGACACGTACATTGGTTCTGCAAAGTTTGTGAAATCTTAAAAAAGGTATACATCTCTACCTAAATATGGCATTAAACGTAATCAGATTTGCACGCACATAAAAAATAAAAAAATAGAATAAAATATAGATACAAGAGTATCACATTAACTAAAATAAACAAAAATTATACATGCAAATGTATTTATTTAAAGGAAAAATATCCAATATTGCATATATGTGAGTGGCAAATGTATATGAACCCCAGTGAACCATCAGTGGCCATTAATATATATATATATATATATATATATATATTAATTAACCTAACGCATATGTCTTTGGACTGTGGGAGGAAACCGAAGTACCAGGAGTAAACCCACGCAGACACGGGGAGAACATGCAGACTGCACACATAAAGGACCCAGGCCGGTCCACCCTGGGATTGAACCCCGGACCTTCTTCCACACCAGGAGCAAGGTGTGTAAGAGACTGCAAGGTCACAAAGTAACCCATGGTAACTTCTAAATGTTGTTAGTATCATGGTTTTTGCCTGTTTTCCTGCATCTAAGCCTGGACAACATGGCACCATTGATTCGTCAAATATGAATTCTGAATTATACTAGCAAAGGCTAAAGGAAAATATCAGGGCATCTGTCTGTGAAGTGAACCTCAAGAGAAAGCATGTAGCAGGGCACTGACCCTAAGCACAAAACTTGCTCTACCAAATAGTGGTTAAAGAAATAAAGCATTTTTTCTCGAATGGCCATGATAAAGCCTTGACATTAAGCAATGTTGTCGAAAGACCTTAAGTGTGCAGTCCATGTCAGGAAATTTACCAACATCACAGAGGTGAATGGGCTAAAATTCCTCAAAGCTGATGTGCAGGACTGAAATTGCACAACCTTTTCTGAAAATGTATTGTTTAGGCTGAAGGAAATTAATTTATAATATACTGCTCACAAACCTTAGTGAGCTTAATAAAATTGAAAAGTTTATTGAAAGTTGTTAGACTTAATGAAATATTCCATAATGTTTGTGAGCAGTGTATGTTACCTAAGGCCAATAAGAAAATATTCAACTGTTCCATTACAGCTTAAGCTTGTATTTACCTTTTTATTACTTTGCAATGTAAAACAGGAACCTAGGCAAATCCTCACTTTTTTGGCATCAAACTGAATCAGTAAAGCAGCCAGTTTAAATAAATATTTTTAAGGGTATCTGAATAAAGGTTGAAAAACGATACTTATAGTGTGATTTATGGGCATACTGAAAAGCACAGATAGACTAAAATTCTGGATTAGAAAAACCGGCAGTCTTTTAACCCCATACCCCCAACAAATTTTACAGTCATTAACGGATGACTTAAGAACACAACTTGCTTATTCAAATAAAAGTACCAATACTGTCAAAAATACTAAATTATTGTTATTGTTCTTAACTTCACAATGTTAACTAACCCTCAAAAATCTAATTTCGGTTTATGCGTCAGAGTGCCCCATATGACCTAGACCATGATAGGAGGTTAATAAATGACTGTATATTAAAACCCAAATTCTCAAAAGCATATATTTCTAATTCTAATATTAAAAGTGTTGCACAATTAAATTAATCTAATTCAAACCTTGTCTTTTCTTAAACTGTACTTTCCTTTAACTTTACCTGCATTCATTTATTTCAGAGCGAATCAACATATGAACAAGCAGGTAAAGAAGCCAACCCTTGGTGACATTTAGAAATGTACATGTATCACATGATTACCCGCCCATCTGCTGAAGCAATGGATATAAGCTGCCAGATAACTTTAAAATTTCTCTATTAACAAATATTATTTATATTATTATTATTGAAATTTTTAGAACAAGTTTGTGCAATTTGGGTGCAGTCATTAGTGTGGATCTACCCAGATCCCTATTCTCTTGAGATTCATTGCTGTGCACATGATTCCTATACAGTAAAATGGATCATAGGCCAGAAAGTGCCTCCATACTCTTCATGGCTAATGACCACTTTTTTTTACTAAAAATTAGTGTCCATTTAAAAACATGCTACGCTCCCCATATCCAATTTTTACAATTTAGCCATAGTTGGCAGCAGAGTGAGATGATCCCACATCCATTTTCTACATGTAATTTCCCACCTACAGACAAGATGCTGAGCACAATTGTTGAATGAACATGAAGCTGGTCAAAGTAAAATCCTGAGAGTAATCCATTTGTATTCAGAAACTATGGCTTATCTAAACAATCTGAGTCATGGTTCTCCCGAGAGGAATGACATATAAAAACACTGGTATTTTCGAATCAGCTAAAAATACACACGCTTTATTGTAGGTACCAATTTCCTTACATCAGCATTGTACTCTTTGTATACCCATAGTGAAGTGGTTATATAAGCATTAGACACTGATCTGTCAGCCCTACTAATAAGCAAATTACTATTCATTACATACATGTACTTTAGGATGCTGATGCAAATTTTATCATTGTGTTTCACTTTCTCCAACGTGGGCAAAAAGCTGGGGAGTAACTGGGGTCTAAACCTGTTGAGCCCATGTCGGCTGGAGTGCACGCTGTCATTAAAGCAAAAGAAGACTATTAAATTCTGCAATACAGTCAAATCCGGTTAATTGGACCAACGGTTAATGGGGCCAGCCGCTTATTTGGACCAAAATTCCGCTTCATCGAACCAAAGAACGAGAGCGAATAAAAAAAAGAAGACAAGTCGCCACTTAGCCACTGCAAAGCGAGTCAGCGATTTATGGGCACTTTTTTGGAATCAAACTGAATCAGTAAAGCAGTCAGTTTAAATAAATATTTTAAGGGTGTCTGAATAAAGGTTGAACAACAATGGACTATTTAGTGATTTATAGTGTGATTTATGGGCATACTGAAAAGCACAGATAGACTAAAATTCTGGATTAGAAATATTGGCGGTCTTTCAACCCCATACCCCCAATTCTACAGTCATTAACAGGTGACATAAGAACATAACTTGCTTATTCAAATAAAAGAACTAATACTGTCAAAAATACTAAATTATTGTTATTGTTCTTAACTTGACAATGTCAACTAACTAACTAACCTCTAAAATCAGATTTCGGTTTATGCATCATATGACCTAGACCAGGATAGGGGGTTAATAAATGTTTTATTATATTATATTAAAACCCAAATTTTCAAAAGCATATATTTCTAATTCTTATATTAAAAGTGTTGCAAAAATAAATTAATCTCGTTCAAACCTCGTCTTCTCTTAAACTTTCCTTTACCTTTACCTGCATTCATTTATTTCAGAGCAAATCAACATATGAACAAGCAGGTAAAGAAGCCGGGGAGTAACTGGGGTCTAAACCTGTTGAGCCCATGTCGGCTGGAGTGCCATTAAAGCAAAAGAAGGCTATTAAATTCTGCAATGCAGTCGAATCCGGTTCATTGGACCAACGGTTAATAGGGCCAGCTGCTTATTTGGACCAAATCCTAAAGTACCGAATCAAATTTTGTTATTTACGTGTAATTTTATCCGCTTATTTGGACCAAAATTCCGCTTCATCGGACCAAAGAACGAGAGCGAATAAGAAAAAGAAGACAAGTCAACACTTAGCCACTTCAAAGAAAGTCAGCGATTTATGGGAGGATTTTTGGGATCGCCGGAAGAATTTATGCTTTTTTTTAAGGTCAGAAAATCCAAAAAGTTGTGTTGACAAGAGCAAAACCTGCAGGAGGTGAACACGCCCACCACTTTCTTGATTTTGTTCAAGTGCAGTCTGTCAAGAGAACGCGTCAGATCACACTGGATAAGTTCTTCAAACGTTGACTGGAATTTAGTAAGAACTTGTTTTTTACAGTATTATGTTTCGCATGCTGAGTACCTATACATTGTGTTGTAGCTCGTTTAGAAAAAGTTGGTTGCAAATTTTTTTTAATGAACAAAGTTCTTAAGCAACAGTAGTTCTTGTTTGTACGTTCGCTATACGTGTAAATCGTACAATAAAGGTTTGGTAAACATTTAATATGTTACATAAATTATAGCATGCCCCTTCTTGTAGCATAGGGCATGTTTGTTTAATCAGACCAGCCGGTTATTAGGACCAAAACGATCGCGTCCCGATGTGGTTCCATTAACTGGATTTGACTGTATTATACATACATTTCTGTGTATATTATACATATTTTGTACATAGTATAGTTTGGGTGAATGTACAGCACTGTGTTGTTTTAGCAGTAGTAAATTGACCATATATACCATATTCCTGATGACCGGACCCAAATTTTCACTTGGATTCATCACTCCATAACACTCCGCTTTTCCATGATCTTCAATACAATAGTTTTAAACTTTAGCATATATAAGGATATATTTTCACCTTGTACCTCTTTCAAAAAAGTGGTTTCTTGGCTGTTATCCTCGGCCTGCTTAAGATTAAGGAGAGGTTGTAAGTATTTGAAACATGTTTAAGGTACACTGTACACTACGATACTCAGTTCTCAGTGGCAATGTGTGGCGTAAGGAGTCACATGGTGGGAGTGATGAATGCTGGGAAATGTAGTGAGGAAAATCTGTAGTCATGGTCTTGTTTTAAACGTGTTTAATAGCGGCTGTGCAATGATATATGGAGTATGTATTAATTTCTCCATTAACGATAAATTCAATTTACGATGGTTTGCCGAACTTATACTCATCGTTAATTTCGGGAGTACCTGTGTTTTGTAATAATGAGTGTGTGGTTGTGTAGAATTGTGTGTGAGCCAAACCTGTCTGCATCCTCTGCCATCTCTGCCCTCACTTGGAGAGCGTGACCAGCGTGTGTCGTGTCTGTTGTGAGGATGATGATGGTATTCTCGCTCTCTCTCATACCGGTCCTTATCCACTGAGCTATGGTGGTGATGATGATGGTGGTGGTGATGGTGATGTCGACGGTCTTTGGCTCTACCCCTCTCTCGTTCTCTTTCTTTAGGAGGAAGCTCACCTGACTGTGTAGTGGTGCTCAGATCTGTGCCCAGACCTACCAAGCCAAGAGGGAGACGATAAACATGAAATTTAAATCTGCATTTAATGTAAATGAAAGATCAACTGTGCTTATTGGTATTGTATTGATCAAAGGATTTGCAGTACAAATCCATAGAGATGGAAAGTGAAGTACAAGTAATTTCTTACTGTAGACAAGTATTTTTTAAGGTGTACATTACTTGGTTATTTCTGTTATACCTTTTACACACTACATTTTTAAAACAGGATTTTATAAATCTATTGATTTGTATATTTTATCTATATATTTATTTTTCAAGCATTTCTAATCAAGCACCTAATGAAGCATTTGAACTGGCAAGAATTTATATGAACTGTCTAGGAGATATCGTAGAGATACAATTTCAGAGAAAAGCACAACCACGGAAGCGTCAAGTAAGACCAAGAGTTCGTTTTAAAATATAAACGCACGCTTGGCTATACTTTAAGTATAAAAGTATAAGTTAAAACTGATCAAATCTTTCCAACAGATTTTAATGTTCAGCATAATGCATTTTACTCCCAAAAATAACTGTATACACTTGCACTTAATCAATACTAGAGGCTTTCTTACAGAAATAATATTTCTATAATGAATATACTACTGTGTTTAATATGGAAACTTTATAAGCTTGTGCATAAGTATTAGAATTAAGTATTGTACTTTAAAAGAACAACTGCTAAAATGGTGAAGCTGTAGTGTGTTTATAAAAAGTGCAGTGACAGTGATTCATGTCGTATTTGGGTTAAACACCATGATCTACTGCATTGCTGAATATTGCCATGTCTAGTTACGAGTAATATAGCAGCATTTATAACATTTATAAAATCTAAAGTATTTTGTATATTTCGGTTCCTCATGTCATGTTTTTGTTAAAATTCTATAAAGCTGTGAGACTAGTGACCAGAAGGTCCAGGGTTCAAATGCCACCTCTGCCACAGTTGGGTCCCTGAGCAAGGCACTTAACCCACAATTGCCTGGATTGTAAGACTGTATGAATAGTAAGTCACTTTGAATAAGGGCGCCTGTAAAATACCATAAATGTAAATTGTACAAACCTATCTACTCTCATATCTCACATCATAAGACATGTTTCAAAAGCTGAGTTTTGTAAAGAAAGTTGAAAAGCTTTGTAAAGAACAAATTTTTGTATTTTATGTAAATTTAGTAGCATGTACTTTTATACTTCTATACTACTTGATTACCTGATACTACTGCACACCTGTTATGATGCTAAACACCATCCAAAAAATTGTATGTGCATGCCCATATACGTGACCTGTATCTGCATCTGTGAAGCGAGTCAACGATCTCTCAGAGGTACGATGATTTCGTTCCCTTTCTCTGTCTTTTTCTCTCCTCCTTCTCCCATGTCTCGGCCCATCCTCAGACTCCACTCGTTCAAGGGAATAATCGTCCAAACGCAAGCCTCGACTCGAACGCCCATGTACCAGTGAGGAAGAAGAACGACGCAGTGGATTTGCATCAGAGATAGACTACAGAAAGAAAGGCCATGGCACAAAGTATTACAGATGAACAACAGGGAGGAAAAATTAAATCTGCGTCGGCATGACAAAGCAGCTTGTGGATGTTACCCACATGCCTAGCCGTTTTTCTCCCAGTTACCCACAAACTACTGTACATCTGCATCCAGCGTAGAGAGATAAAAGCATGTCCTGCATGCCTTCATGTCTAACATGCATATTTTAAAGATCTTGTAGATCTAAACCTCGACCAGAGCACTAAACACTCGACGACACACTACCCTCAGTGTAATGATACAGTCTCTCTTCACTACACAGATCAATTACAGCTCGCATGGCTTGGTTTATTTGGGGTCTGTAAATGTATAAGTGTTAAAGCTAGGAAACAAGGATGAGGTGTGTGTGTGTAGGGGTGTGCACTATGCATTGTCTAACTATTATTTTAAATGATGTTTCAATGAGGTATGAGCTGACATTATTATGTTAGTCACTTTCCAAAAAACACGTCTTAAGATTTGCAGTATTCACTGCCTCACGTAAACTGGGAAGATTTTTTGGAACTATTGCCCATGTGAACGGAGTACACACACCTTCCTAGCACTACAGATCAACAGTCTGTTGAACTAAGACTTGGACTTTCAATCTTCTGCTCAGTGGTCCACAAAGCCACTGCTGTCTGTAACTACACTGGGCTGAAATACCAATGACAGATACTAGCATAAAGAGACCACAGGGTAGTGTGTATGGATCAAAATCAGTTATGATTCCGGGACTTTATAGTAATCCCATTAACAAAAATGCAGCTGATTGAACGCATGCAGAATAACAGCATGCTGCGTCAGGCCAATGGACAGACAGACAGACAGTCAGACAGACAGGTAATCAGATTTAGAGACAGGTAGGCAGGTAAAGAGAGAGAGAGAGAGAGACAGAGAGTCAGTAACAGAGATAGAGAGAGACAGGTACATACACTGATATTATTTCCTCGTGGTCTGCTTCTCCGTCGCTGTAGAACATAAAGAGGAGAACGAGCACACAAATAGAAAAGAGCAAACACAAAGACAGAGAGAGAGAGCAAGAGAGAGAGAGGATCAGGGATGACAGAAGGCTTGTTTGAGAAAATAAACAGAACCCATAGGGGCAGGAAAAAAGTACAGAAGAAAAGGAAAGAGAGATGCTGGCTGTACATAAAATCTGATACTATGCATGCTATTCTTTGCTCGGTACTGCTCAAGATGACGCTTGCAGTATTATTTTATTCACAAAAATCAATGGTAAAGAAGCAACAGTAACTGTTCACAGTTCAATCAAATCAACTACTAATCCCATAAGGCAATGAGCTACCTTTTAGATATTTAGTTGTAGAATACTTAAGGATAATTCATATTCATACAACATCACATACATACTGTGCACAATGTTTTATATTGCTACAAAGGGTAAGAAGTATAGTACTGGGGTTTCCAACTAAAGGAAAAAATATAGATGCACAGATCCATCCTGTACATACAGGGGTTAGACAATGAAACTAAAACACCTGGTTTTGGACAAAGGTTTGGCTATAGCGGCCCGGCCGTGTATATTGACCCTGTGGATCCCGACGGACAGTTCTGGTGGGAAACAGGAGAGTTGAGGTCACATTTAATTCTGCCATGATTTGGGCAGCCGTGGTTTTATGTTTTTTGGATATAATCCGGGTTAGAACCCGAACATCCCTTTCAGACAGCTTCCTCTTATGTCCACAGTTAATCCTGTTGGATGTGGTTCGTCGTTCTTGGTGGTGCTGACATTACCCTGGATACCGTGGCTCTTGATACATCACAAACCTCCCACACTAAAATGACAGGTGTTTTTGGTTGATTCATCTCCTTCATTCTTCTCTGTTCAAACTGTAAGTTTCTCGCCACTCAGAAGCAGATGTTGCCCAGTGTGGGGCTCGGCAGGAACTGCATCTAGGTGTAAGTGAGGTGCAGTGAACCAATCAGAGATTGAACTTAGTACCAGCGGGAAGGCAATCGCATAGCATTCAGACCTCACACACACGTTTTTTGTGGGACTGTATTTGTGAGGTCTTTTCATTTACCACATATTGCTGTAGCTATTTTACCCGTACATGTAACTCCAACCTGAAACATACCTAATAACATAAATTAAGCATATATGAACAAGAATTAATCAGAGAGATAGAAATGTACACACAAAAACACACACTCATCAGCTGATATTACTTGTGAGGACCTTCCATTTCCCATGTATAAACCCTAACCCTGGTGACTTCTTACATTGTTTACACATTGCTATTGAAATGCTTCAGCAGTTTGAAATGGCAGATCCTGCGAATCCGGGTACGAACCCTGACTTGGTCTTGCAATACGATTGTCATGCAGTGCACTTAAACAATGGTGCCCTGTCCAGGGTGTACCTCAGCCCTCATCCAACGAATTCCAGGTTAAGCTCCTTCATTCCCTCACACAATGACCATAAGCATAAATCAAGATGTTACTATTATTATGAGAACATTTAATCCTCAAAGACAACCCCCTCACACACCCACACGTTCCATTATCTAATATTACATCTAACCATAATCTCACTACCCTAAAGCAAATACAGTCGATTAGGGTTAATGGGACCACATCGGGACGTGGTCATTTTGGTCCTAATAACCGGCTGGTCCGATTAAACAAACATGCCCTATGT
>JAUZSU010190174.1:0-12118 GCA_034780255.1 Parotocinclus maculicauda
GACCGGGTCTCGGGCCTACGCCCGACCACAACCTCCCAGGACTTGGACCCGCACCTGATCAAAGCCCACCGTGCCTCAAACCTAGGCTCAACCGGAATCGGCCGGGTCTCAGACCTGACCAGGCCAGAACCAACGGCACTGATGCAACACACATCCGCAGATCCTCCAGGAGCTGCATTTTCTAGTTACTAATAGACCCTGTGCCAAAAATATTAAATATCTCAGGTTCATACTATCTGCAATGAAATAAAAGTCTAAGGAAATGTAAGAAACACTGCAGTTTGTTTTTATTTTACATACTGTCCCTAACTTTTTGCTGATTTGTTGTAGTAGTGTCTAATAGAGTACACAGTCAGTGTTTAAAAATATTGCTGTTCACACACACATACACACTAACACATGAGCATCATGTCAGTGTCACTGCAGCGGTGAGAATGATCACCAATTAAATAGTACCTGATCTGTACCTAATGTGGCCAGCCGGTGCCGACACAACAACTCTGGACGCAAGGGCAGAAACAACTCTGGCCCAGGCCGCTCCAACCTGGGATTTTAACCCTGGACCTTCTTGCTGCAAGGCAGCAGTGCTACCCACTGAGCCCCTGTGCTGCCTGTACATGTATGAATGCATGGCTTTGAAATTTGGGAGGAAACCAGAGCACCTAGAGTAAACTCATGTGGACAAAAGGAGGACAAGCAACACAAGACACAGATATAGTCCAAGGTCAGGATCAAACCTGAGGATCTCTGGAGCTGTGAGGTCTCTGCGCTGACCATCACCATCATAGAACCACCCCTGCTGGGTAAGTGTAGGGTAATCAGGGCTACTGTATGTTACAACATCAAAGCCAGAGGTCAATTTAAACAGTGAGAACTTTCTTCTTATAACTCATTTAAGGACATAACTTTGAAAAGTGTTCAGCTCTATTATTATTAAGTCCACATTTGAATCTGTAAACAATTTTATGCAACCAGGTGATCCGCTTCATCTTGCATTTCTATATTTCTTCCAAGAGGATAACTATAGAGCAGATAAAAGAGTGGGTGCATAGTTGAATGCTTTAAAAGTGAAGGCCAGTAAAGATGAAGAATAGAAATAAAGAAACGTCAGTCCTTTTCAGGGACTTCATGAAGTGAACAGCCACTCTGGACTCTGGACGTGTGATGTTCTCCTGGCCACTGATGGTCAAGAATGAGGCCAAAGAGGTCTCACAGATTCCAGCAGGACCTATTGAACTCTAGGATACGTTCTCAAGAGCCCCTTTCAAAACCTACTACTATTTATTCAGAGCTCTGTCAGAGATCCTGATGAAACCAGAGGTGAAGTCGAGCCAAAGGAACGGTCAAAAAACGTTACCCTGGCTTGACCACGGTCAGAGCTGAGAAAATGCCACATGCACCAATGCCGTCTCTGTACGATGAATTTATAGGCCGTCTTAAGTAAGAGAATAGAGAATCAAGCTGTGCACAAAACCCATCCATGAGTAAAGAGGCCGTCATGAACGCTCGGCCTGCCCAGCTGCCTTGAAGTGAAAGGGTTTTTTTTCTTTTTGAGGCCATTCACTGCTTTCTAGCCCTCTGCATACAATGTAGGTGTTACAGCTCAAAGAGAGAAAGTCACAGAAACGCAGCCTCGGATTCTCGAGTGGCCATCTCGAGGGCCGTTTTTCATTCTCAGTCACTCATGAAATCATTCCTCCTTCAGATGAGGAGGGGTCCTGCTCACAAAGGGTGAAAGGGGGCTCCCAATGACTCTCCCAACATTTTTATGGGCCCTTCTTCTCTCCTGGATGCTAAATCGGATTCTGAATAAAACATGGTGCTAAAAATTCATCATGACAAAGCAGTTATCAGGTATGTGTTCCTCGTCTAGTGCAGACTCCAACGTTCCCTCTTTTGGCTATTGTCTGGCTTCCCCTTTTGCACCCTTATCATTCCGAAGATCGGTGACAAAGGGGGAGTCTTTGAGCAGTCTATAACCCTCACTGCGAGAGAGGTGAATCTAAAGACTATTAGCGGTTGAGAACACAAAGGACTTGATGGGGGAAGCTGTTAAAAAGGAAGACCTCTCTCCCTCCCTCCCTCCCTCCTGTTCCCCCACGTAGTGATAGTAAGATTAAAAACTTTCAAGATTTTGCTGTATTCATGGAGGTCAGAGGTCAGACCAGGGTTTGACCAAAACCCTCACTGGTGCAGGACACTCATTCTTCATCCTCATATGTCCTCCATGGGGGTGACATGTACCGCAAAAATGGGCTCTGTGATAAACATTAAGGAGGTTATCAGGTGAGTGGACTTGGGTCCATGGGTTCAATCGAGACGGATGGAATAGAGTAAGAAAAATCAGTAACTGGGTTTGGAGCTTGTGCTGGGAATATGGTTCAAATCACACAACATTTAAATCACAGGTCACTACTGTATGTAAACAGGTCTGAAAAACAAATGTGACATGTCAGCTTTGACAAAGGAGCATAGTTTAAATGATCTCAGGAGCGTAAGTGAAAGGTAACCCTGTGTTCAAAAGGTGTATATTATATTATGTTTGTTATTCTTGAATAGGTTTTGCAACTCACATCTTTCACGAGTGAAAAGTTCACTTGTAATACAATGTAAAATATTGGATATAACTGGATTTTGAAAACTCGTAATGTTGCGAGAAAAATAGTTGTAATATATTTGGTAATAAAGTCACAATATTCCTCATTATAAAAGAGACAAAATATTTCCAAAATACAGTCATAGTAGCTTCAATAATTTTTCGAGAAAAGTCAGAATATTTTGTAAATTAAGTAAATAAAGTTAAAAGTAATCAAATATATAAATATGTAAATAAAGTATTCTAAAGTAGTATTTCAATCAAAAAGTTGTACTATTTCTTAAATAAGCTTGTCATATTTCTAAAATAAAGTTGTATTATTTCTTAAATAAAGTTGTAATGATCTTTCAATAAAATTGTAGTATTATTTAATTTACGGTTGTAATATTAAAAAAATTATTTGTAATATTTTTTAAATTAAGTTGTCATATTTATTAAGGTTACAATATTTCTTTAAAAAGTTTGAATGATTCTACAGTAAAACTTTACTATTATTTAATTTAAGGTTGTAATATTTCTAAAATTAAGTTCTAATATTTCCAAAATTAAGTTATATTATTTTCTAAATAAGGTTATATTATTTATTTAAAAAGTTTTAATGATTCTACAATAAAATTATACTATTATTTAATTTAAGGTTGTAATATTTCTAAAACTAACTTGTAATATTTCTTAAATAAGCGTGTATTTTTTTTATTAAGTTGTAATATTTCTTAAATAAGTGTGTCTTTTTTTAAATAAAGTTGTATTATTTCTTAAATAAGGTTGTAATATTTCTAAATTAAAGTTTTTTAAGAAAAAAGTTGCAACATTTCAAAAATTTATTCATATTATTCTATCATCTAATTGTTCCATTGTTTTTTGATCAATCATTTTAACATCATTGATGTTGTCTCCTATAAAACTCCATGCCGTCTTTAAAAACCACAACCACTGCTGCCTGCAGTTTCTCTTTCCATAAAAGAGATGATGACATCCAAGTCTATTTGATTCTTTCTTCTGACTAAATTTAATGTTACATTTTCACACTTTTGAAGTTAGCTGGAACATGATCATAACTATAATTTTCTTTACCCACATTTGCTCTTTGGTTTGACCATAGCATACTTGCCATGACTTCCCCCAGATTTCAGTCGCACGCTTAACCTGCCTTTATTCACCCTGTCTCAGATCAGCTTTGTTCCAAAGTTTCACAAGCACCGCAGTCACACACACCCACTCACACAAAATGGCCCAAAAAATGAAAAGGAGGAAGCCACACATATTTCCTGAAGAACCGCACGCTTTTTGGTGTGTTAGGCCCATTGGCAAACACGGGTCTGTCCAAAAGAAAGCATCCCAGTAGGCCCATGGCCTCCCATTGGCCGGTCCATACTTTGTTCAAACATGGCGTATCTGAAACACTTGAAGGAGTCCAAAGGTTAGCGAGGGTTGAAAGGCAGCGCTCGTTTCAGCTGGTCTATCCATGCTGATGGTGCGTGCTCTCTCTTTATGGCCTCCCAGCAGGAGGCCTGTTGTCCGGACACATTCACGTGCCACCGGCACACATCGCAGCACTTCACCTGTTAGCGCGCCACCAATCGGACCCTCATGGTCTTTTGTCCAGCACCCGCTCGGGCCCTTTCACCCAAACAGACTGTAATTTCATCAATTTTTCATGGCTCTGGTTGCCGTGAATACTTCTAAATTTCCATGGCCAAACATCAACAAAAAGAGAATTTCATGGCCGAAACACGGGCAGGATGGAACAAGAGAAGAATGAAAACCAGTGGAAGATAGAAAAGGATGCTTTGTTCCCAAATGAAAATGCAATATTTGTTCAACTCCGGCTTTCAGAGCTGGGTAGAGAAGCCAAAGTAAAAAATCTGCTCCCTAAAAACCTTGAAGGAGAAGTACTAAAATGTATCCGGTCATACAATAATATGAATATGTAATAAATGTAGTGTGTGTCGCATCACACAGGTCAAGACCAACAGAGCCAAGTCTGAGTCAAGACCAAAACTGGGAGGAGCTGAAACCGAGACGAGACCAAGACTTGATTTTTTTTTCATACAAAAATCTAAATATGAAAATAGAAAATGTTATTTGTTTAAGTTCATTATAATTAATTATACATAATTATCCATCCATCTGCCACATAGATACGGCTAAATAATAATCGGATAAATAATCAAGTGCAAACTAATCAAGTTACTAATTAAGTACTAAAAAAACACTAAATAATTTTAGTAACATTTGAAATACTAATTTGTAAATTACAACATTAGCACTAAAAATACAGAAGGTGAAACCTGTAAGAACACAGTTTTAGTAGCATAAACATTTTTTAAAAGTCTACCAGCTTAAAAGTCCTTTTTAGCTGGTTTTGCTGGTGCTGGTACTGGTACTCCATTATATAAAATTATAGGGTCACTAGTTTGTAGTGGAATTCTTACAAGATACCAATTTGTTGTTTTTATTTGCTGTTTTATTCCTGTCCTTAATTTTAGCTGTTCAGGATTCTCCAATAAGCATCCCAATAAGGATGAGTAGGGGTCACGAGGGTCACATCCCGGCCAAAAAATGCCATCATGACAGAAACCCAGGTCTTTGCGATTGTGGGCTAGTGTATTAGATATTTCCGACCAGCTGCCTTGTTTTGCAAAATAAACCTTTCATGTTTCCGTTTGTTCCGCGCAGTACCTTTATTTTAAAATGATATATAATATACACAGTGTTGTACAATGTAAAATGTTTTCTCTAGACAGTTTTGAATCCACTCCTAATGCAACAAGTCTTTTAAATCAAATGTCGTGCATGCAACTTTCCGGATTATGTTTTTTTTTTTGGGGTGAGGTATAAGGGGGGGGGGGGGGGCTGCTACCTGTTACAGCTGACAGAAGGTTTGGACTGAGAGAAAGTGCTTCTCTTAGCTCAGAGATAATTACTTTTACACCAAAGAGCCTGTGTGTCTTTGTTAACTGCTTTATGTGTGAGAATAGCTCTGGTATTAAGTGCCTGATGTCTGCTGGATGAAACGCTCTTCCCAAACGGGTACGGGCCGTGTAGACAGACGGAGCTGCCCCCCGCCTATTCCTGGCCTTTTGCATTTGAATGCGTCAAAGAACCCGGCCCCTGGCGGAGGGCCGCGCCAACATCTTTAATCCTGAAAATATTGTCAGGGAGTGTGAATACCGCCAATCCGGCCATATGTGTAATTATTCTGTAATGCCCCCACAAAATGTGATTTCTCTCATTCACGCCGCAGGCCGCCACCGCTCTCCATTGTCATCCAAATGATTGTTACTTTTTTAAGGGGGGGTCCAAAAATCTAGAACCAGTGGCATGGTAAGAGATGCAGTTACACATTTACAATGATGTGGAAAACTTCATTTGCATGAGGATTTTAGTACACATGTATTAAAGTGATGAATGTAAAGGGTTTGGCATGATGGAAAATCATTTCGTCAGTAAGCAGTTCTGATGCCTCAGTGGTCAGAACCGGCTGCTGAGAGTGTCTGAGGGCCTCATTCAAATCCAAGTTGGGCCTTACAACGTTAGATGGGTTTAAGGAATAATGTGATGGACAGACACCCTGTCTGAATTGTGTCTCTGCACCAAGTGAATTTTGTTTTAATCTCACTAAAACAGCTCAAATGAATTGTACAGCCAGAAAACAATTGTGGAACTAAATGATCAAGGTCTAACTCAAAGTCAGATTTATTACTATAGGATTTTTTAGAATGGAGCATTGTCTCAATCAATCGTTATTTTCTCTTATCTACATTTACATTTACATATTGTGATTAAGCAGGGTGACAATGGCAAGGAAGAACTTCCCCAAAGGAACATACCTTGGTAGAACCAAGATTCATAAAGGGACCCAACGTTATCTAATCAATAGGTTTGTAGCAATAGTTTAAATAAACAGAAGGGTGAATATATATTAACAGAGAGTACATTTGAATATAATAATTGAATTAAGATATAAAAATATGCATGACAATTTTAGATTGAGGTTTTTCCTTGCCACTGTCACCCTAGGCTTACTCAGTTTGGGACTTGGCTTAGAAAAAAATACAAAAAATTGTAAGTGTTTGAGTTGCAAATGTTTGGGAACCCCTGTTCCAAGTGACCGGACCTGAATCTTTGGGATGCGGTAGAATGGGAAATTCTGATTAAATGTGATGAAAGTCCACATGAAAAGTCTGCAGGAATTATGTGATGCAACCATGTCAGTATGGAAGGGAATGCCAAACAATTCCAACATCTTATGGGATCTGTGCCCTGTAAGGCAACAGTATATGGATCCTGTTTGCTTCCATGCATAGTCAGATTTCATTTTGTATCCAGGCTAGATGCGGCCTAACAGGGTAACTAGAGCATTTTTTCATTTATACAGTTTTTATCAATAAACATATATTTTTTCGCTCTAATATTGTAATCACTTACATATATCATCAATATATACTGCTCAAACAAATAAAGGAAACACTTGGAGTTACATTGTGTTCCCTTTATTTTTTTGAGCAGTGTATATAAAGTTTTATTCCATTCCAACAACTCCTTCTTGGTGAGTTTTTACTATGAGTGTAAACGAGCCTATATGAGGTTATTGAACACCTTGAGGTGGTTTGTGATGAGTTGGAGAAGATAAACTAGTAGCTTTTCCATTGCTCATGGTTTATAGATATACGTACGTAGAGGAATTAGGCCAATGAACTAACAAGTAACCTATTTAAGAATGAGAGAACAACTCTTTGTCTACATATCAGTGTGTTCATGTGCAGAAAGTCTCTTGTAGTTTTTATTAATCCCACACCAGTTGTCTCCTCTCCATCTGTCTGAATCAGTGGAATCTTCTATGGAGGAATGAAACACTGTTTAAATCACAGCAACTGGAAAGAGAACAAAGAGTGTGACTCCTTTTCGAGTGCCTGCACCCAAAATCCTCTCCACAAACCCACACACAACACTGGCTCTCTATTTTAAAAAAGCCTCTGTTAATTACCAACAAGTGTTATTTGAAAAAGGACTTTGAAGACTCTACATTCTTCTCGCTTTCACTTTCCTATATTGGCAATAATGAGGATGGAGGACGTGGAGGACATGGGCTTTGGAGAGGGCTCAACGATTTTAATTTGGAACCCACTCCGAGTCATCCCTCCTAATGGGACCTTACACTATCAGCAGTGGACGAGTACGGCTCTGAATGCATGATGAACAATTCCCTCTTGCCTCTTTCAGGGACTAAGAAAGGAAGCTCAAATAAGCTGAGCCTGCTTGCAATTCCCAAGTTTAATTAAGACACTCAAGAGCTTTGTTTCCCATAGAGGTCCTCAGAAGTGTGTGCAAAAACAAGTCTAAAAGGGAGAGAGAAATGAGGGACAGAGAGAAAAAACAGATTAATTAATGAGTGACTTTAGGGGAATGAAGTAAGGAGATGAGTGTATGCGTCTAGGTGTGCGTGATTGATGGTTAACTGGCATGTGAATTGTGTGAGTTATTCTAGAAAGCTCTCTCTAAAGGTCTATTGAAAGTAAAACTAGGGTTTAATATAGCCATGTTAAAGCATCTAAAAGCCCAATTGTTTCACATGTCACTTGGATTCATAATGTGATTCACCAAAGGAAAGTAAAACCTAGCTTTTGGTAGTTGTTTGCTATATAAAATCAGAAATATCACCAAACAGCAGGCAGTTTGGTAGATTTGCTATAAAGAGATTTTGTATATCTATCATTGTGAAAGTGGTAAGACAATACAAACCACACAGATACACATTCCGATTTAAATTATACAAATTATGGTAGATGGTATAGTAGATAGTCAGGGAGTCTATCTGTGAGTGAAAAGTTGAATCTGATTTGTATTTTGACAGCAGGCACTCGAGCTGCATGGACTCTACATGTTTGTGTAAAATCTGATGATCAGTGATATCCAGCCTGATTCCACATATTCCATCTTGTGATGTTACTGCATGCTCAGCTTTCTCCGTCTAAAAAGAGTCCCCATAAACGCTCTATGGTGACTGTGGAGGAAAGTTCTTGGCTCCTTAATCAGTATCTGATTCAAAGTTTTGAGGTGTGCTTTGGGTTTGTAATAAAAAACACTGTATTCAATTCGAGAAAATGCAAATTAGATGCATTTTCACTTGCAGTCTCGGGCAGTTATTCCCATATGAGTCTACCAAGCTTAAACTAAACCTAGATTATCAGGTCACAGGAGAACCAGTGCTTAGTCAGCATCATAGGACACAATAAAGGAACAACCCCAGACAGGGTGGCAATCTATCGTAGGGCACATATGCTCATGCCATTTTAGAAACACCAAACATGTCTTTGGACTGTGGAAGGAAATTGAAGTAAGCCCACGAAGACATTTACATTTACATTTACAGCATTTAGCAGATGCCCTTATCCAGAGCGACTTACAACTGGTACAGTCTTACAATTCAAGCAACGGTGGGTTAAGGGTCTTGCTTAAGGACCCAACTGTGGCAACTTGGCAGAGTTGGGATTTGAACCCAGTACCATCAGGTTCATTCAGGTCCAGAGTCCAGTACCTTAACCGCTAGGCTACCGCAGTCCCAACTTCAAAGTTCTGACTTAATATCTCTGAGACTGCAACTTCATAACTTGCTGTTGTGACTTATTTTCTCACAAGTGCAGATTAGTGATATCAGGAAGCTCTTAAGAGACAGAAGTGATATTTTACTTTTCCATGGCACAAACGCACTTCCACAAGTTTCTGATTAGCTCACCGGAAAAAAGGTCACCTTGTGTGTTTAAGGTGGTAGTTACTTCAGACTCCTGCAGATGGTGTTGCATCAATCTATAAATACCTTTTAGGTATAATGCTATAATGTTCTTTTCTGGAGAAAACAAGATGCCAGTTGCTGGGTTGGCTAGGGTTGCTGTTGTGCTGTTGGGAACTTGAACCCGGGTCATTGGGGTGGAGTGATTTGTTATTGTATTGTATTCCTGATCTGTGACTGGAGCAAACACATTCAAGAAGCAGAGACATTCAGGAGCTTCTGGTGAGACGCAAACATACTCATAGCACACATATGGAGCCTGTATAGGGCACAACTGAACTGCTAAGAAACCCAAACCTGGACTTCAGTATCTGTTCTTTCAGAGTTAGCGGAGAACAGAACCAGGATTTAAAGTGGTCAGTAACCCCAAAGAAAAACTCCATAAGCAACAATCGGTCCATTAGACCGGAGTTGAGTTCTGGTCTTATTCCTGTCCAGTCCAGTCTCAGTGCTTTCCAGATATCTTTGTGTGTTTGCCCTTGTGTGATTCCACCTCCCCAGAGGCTCCTCTGGATGAACCGTGTCACAACAGAGACCACAAATGCTCCCAATTTACAGATCATATATGAGTAATAAAAAATCTGCACTGACACAACCCTCTTAGATAAGAGACGCTGTCATTCTTAGTTTTGCACACCTTAGAAATAAGTTTGGAAACAGAGCTCCTTTTTGTGTCTGCACAGGTTCCGGTTGTGAGCCTGGCCAGTTCCGCTGTGGCACAGGCAGGTGTATCCCAGCAGGCTGGCACTGCGATGGCACTGCAGACTGTGCAGACGATTCAGACGAGAGTGGATGCCGTGAGTCTTTCAAGCTTCCTCAGCTCTGATATCACAGACTAACCACTAGTGCTGTAATGGGAGTGTCTGGATGTTGTGGGGTAGCCAAAACCACTTTTCCTAACTGTCGTGTTATTCGTATTAGGCTTGCTGAGTGTAAGAATTGCTAGATTTTATTTCACAGTTTAGCCTGTTTGCTTACCATTTGTACATTTAATGTTTTAACACATTTGTAAATAATGTGCCTGAAGTACAAACTGTGTTGAGCATCCTTTAAGTTAATTAAGCAGACTTAATTAATCTGTGTTCTCTCAGCCCAATCGACCTGCGAGGTGGGTCAGTTCCAGTGTCTGAGCGACGGCGAATGCATTCCAATTCACTGGATATGTGATGACGAGGAGGACTGCGAGGACGGCTCAGACGAGAGACAGCACTGCCGTACGTCCCCTTTTTTCCTCTCGCTTTCTCATTAATGTACAGGCATGTCATTTCCCTTACATGACCGAAATTCAATAGCCACCGTGTGCGGGCCACGGGAGATCAGGAGGCGCTCTTTGGCCTCGTGTACGTGTGCCTATAAAATGAGAACCTTGTGTTGGCTAAGATGAGGACCACCCAGAACGTCTTTATTAAAGAATGTTTCCTTTGAAATTTCTAATTCAGCTGGCAGGACCTGCTCCAGTACCCAGTTCAGCTGCCCAAACGGGGCGTGCATCCCGGCCGAGTACAGGTGTGACCATCTGCAGGACTGTACAGACGGGGCGGACGAGACAAACTGCCGTGAGTTCAGTGTGTGTGTGTGTGTGTTCAGTGTCAGAGGATAATCGTGTCTCTGCTCTCTCAGCCCCCTACAGCATTTTAATCAATTTGTAACATTAAGAGGCTTGTTGACGGACAGAAACGGCTACAATATGCTTCTTGTTGTTAGAAGGTTCATTTCAGATTCCTCAGTGGATTAGGGTTCGGCCTGTGTTCCAAAATACCAGAGCACATCACCGCAGCCTAAGGCAGTGTGTAGAACTTGTATGCATCATGATGTCTTTAGGAACTTATCATGTTCTCGTTTCTCTTCACACTTTGAGTATTGAAAAGTAGTTCTGGGTCGAATGAGTGATCGCTGAACTCTTTCTCTTACAGACTATCCAGAGTGTTTAGAGCTGAGGTGTGCCAGTGGGGCATGTTATAACACCAGCCAGCGCTGTGACCAGGTGCTGAACTGCCGAGACGGCTCAGACGAGGCCAACTGCAGTAAGTGTCTCTCCAGTAGGCGATCTCCAACTCTCTGACGTTCAAACATTTTTGGCTGAACATGGTAGCGACTCTGAGCTTACCTCTATACTCTGTGCCTGAATTTCTGCACCCTGACCAGAAAAAGGGGGGTTAAAATGTGAAAGCTGCCAATGTGAATTTTTGATTGGAGAATTGTGGGGCATTCAGGATAAATGCACTGGCTGAAAATGTCAAATCCATTTAGCACTGAGAGTTAAAAGCTTTCCAAAATATCCTTATTAAAAATCCTTGAGCAGTTTATGAGTCTAGTCAAGTCACATTTATTTAAATACAGTCGATTCCGGTTATTCAGGACGTGATGGTTTTGGTCCTAATAACCGGCTGGTCCGATTAAACGAACATGCCCTATTTTACAAGACAGGATGTGCTATGTAACGTATTGTGGCGTTGATCACAGAAAGGAGCGGCCCGTCCTGGCTCCAGCGATCATTGCCGTGACTCGCTGATCTTTTTCTTATTAAATTCCAGTCAACGTTTGAAGAACGTATTCAGTGTGTTTTGACGCGCTTTTGCTGTGGCTAAGTGGCGACTTGTGGCTTTTTTTTGTAGTAAATGAAAATATTATGCAAAGACCTGTAGGTGGCAGTTAGGGCTGTGAATCTTTGGGAATCTCACGATTCGATTCAGAATCGATTCTTGGGGTCACGATTCGATTTTTTTCCG
>JAUZSU010190185.1:0-12118 GCA_034780255.1 Parotocinclus maculicauda
CTTAATTGACCTTAATTGACCTTAATTTACCTTAATTTTAAACAACCACTGACCGAAAAACTGTTTTATTGATCCATCTTTATTTTCATTTGTTTTCCTCAGCTGCCTAAACGTTACTGGGAGGAAAATTCAGATGGAAGTAAAAAGAAAGAAAAGAAGGGTGAAGACAGTGAAACTACAAAAGCTGTGCCTGACAAGAAACATGATGAACAACAAAAGACGAAGAAACAACGGATTGAAATAAAGGGTTTATCGGAGGTACGTGTTTTTCTCTCTCTGGATTTCAGATGATGACATTAAAACACAAAGCCCTGAACATCAGATCAGACATATACTGGGTTGCTGGTAAGGGAGTACAAATCTGTCAGAAAACTGTGCACTAAGTTTAGGCTACTAAAATAATAAATGAACTGTTTACATTGCATCACTACACCCTTTTCTGAACCATTAAGTTTATTTCTACCTTTGAAAGTAATCTCTGCATTCCTCATAATCCACAAAGTTCATGTTTGTACTTTTCTTAGAAAAAGGACCCTTTCCCTGGTGAGGCCCCCATCCCAGAATGGAAGTTAAAGAGGTTCCAGAGAGGTGAAAAATTACAGGTGGTAAGTTGATTGGTAACCACTAAACAGCAGAGGTGCGCAGAGGAGCCAGAAAAATATTAGAAACGTCTGCTTGCGCAATCTAATGGCTTGTAGTTTTTGCAAATGTTTGGATTCTGCGTTCTGAAAGTATTTCTTTTGTCAATGCTGCAGTCTGGCAAAACAGGAAGGAAGCTTAAGGAGACCATCAAAAGGTCCAAGTCAGCCTCCCAGCTGGCTCAGAAACAGGCTGCACGATGTGACCTACTGCTGACAGAAGATGCTGGGTAATATAGCCAGCCCTGGATTTTGGATGCTGAATGTAGATATGCAGGCTTACATTGACGCCGTGTCCACAGGTTCCTGGAGGGAGATGAGGATGAAGATACATGTACCATCTCACAGGATGACATTGCAGCGGCTGTGGATATCACTTCTGGCTCAAAGGTGACACTGAGATTTTACATTTTATTTTATTTACGTTCTTTTATCCTAGTCACTCAACCATTAATTATATCTACACTGCTCACAAAAATGAGGGATATTTCAAAATGAATACGAAGAAGAGGATCTCACTCTTGTCCAAACCCCATCGCTGTGTGTTTTGGCAGTCTTGGGTGAATACATATTCACATTTTACATTTACCTTTATGGCATTTGGCAGACGCCCTTATCCAGAGCAACTTACAATGGTGGATTTAAAGCCTTACCTAAGGATCCAACTGTGGCAGCTTGGCAGAGGTGGGATTTGAACCCTGGTCCTGGTCCCATCAGGTCCAGAGTCCAGTACCTTAACTGCTAGGCCACCTGAACAGTCAATTTGTGGCATTCTTGTGTAGTTTGACATGCTTCTGTCCACCCCCATGAATATGTCACTTGCTACTCTATACTATTTGCGTAATTGAACAAATTGTTTTAGACTTTTCTGATGATCTTGTATAAATTACATAAAATCATTTTTTTTCTTTTTAAATCACGTCATGTTCATTTTGAAATATCCCCTATTTTTTGTGAGCAGTCTAGTTTTACACTGGAAGTAAATATTTAAAACGCCTTTAAAACAGGGGTGTCAAACTTTATCACAGAGAGGGACAAAATTAAATAGCGACTCCCAAGTTGAGGGCCATTTATCAGTCTTTTCAATAATGCATGATAAAAATAAGTCCTATTTTCGTTGCATGAAAAATGTGCATAATTTCAACCATAGAGCCTATTTTAATATTGTAGAAATAATTTCTCATTTGATGGACAGAACCGAAAAAACATACATGTTCAAACCAGTAATATTTTTTCCAGACTTGTACTTGGGTCATGACTCACCTAAATTTGAATTTGGTCTTCACTCCGTCTCAGATACACTGCTCACAAAAATGAGGGGATGTTTCATTATTGGATATTTCATTTTGAAATATCTCCTAATTTTTGTGTATATTTGGGTCTTGGACTAGTTTTGGTGGTCTTGACTACAGCCATTCTCCATTATCTTATCACTCAAAGAGCCATGAGAGAAGAAACAGCCAGATAGTCATCGCTGTCAGTAAGTTATGTGTAATTCAAACATTAAAGTTTAAAACAATACATCCCACTCAACTCTTAATACCCTCTTAAATTAAGAGGGCTACTCTTAAATCTTAATACCTTCCACATGCAAGAGTTTTATCACAATTATTTCTGGGATGTCCCCCTGATAAACTAATTCAGAGTATGGCTATGGTTCTCTTTTAGTGATTTTAGAACATCTCTTTTTTTCACGTTGTAGTATTTTAACCTGCACCTGACTCAGTTTGGACCATACAGGCTCGACTACAGCAGGACTGGTCGGTGAGTGCATTGATTTTTTTTTATATATTTTTTTTTGGTTTTAAATTAATTAAAATCATTCTTCATTTTTTTTAGTGCGTCCCATGCGTTCATTATTGCTTTTGTCTAAATGTCAGGCTGTGATGTTGAAATATTTTATAACTGTTGTGTTTAGGCATCTATTACTGGGTGGGAAACGAGGTCATGTTGCTTGCATAGAGTGGCAAACCAAAAACCTTGTGTGTGAAATGAACGTCATGGAAACGGTGCAAGATGTCAAGTAAGAATTCACAAACGCACAACATCTCTGTCGCAAACATCCAGTGTCTTTTTGGCACATGCAACCTACAGTGAGGTTTATGTCAAGTGAGAAATAAAACTGCTATCTACAGATTAAGAAATGCTATTTTCTATAAAAGTTACTCAGACTGAGGCTTAAAGTCAGTTAAATTAACAGTAAAATGTAAATGTTACTTAATGTAAAATAATTCCCACGTTGTTTGGGTGGTCAGTTTTAGCGGATTTTATTGATATAGTAACCTTTAACTGTAATGTTAGTGTTATCTTTTGTACAATTAAGCGTGCGTTTATAAAATATATCATGCGTTCTAGCTGTTTTTCCAGTTACAAATTTATTAGACATCACAACAGCATCGTTTTTGTTTTTGTTTTTTCTTCTTTTTTTTCTCTCGTAAGCCTGAAGCTTTCTTAATATAGATATTTTAATTTGATATAGCAGATTTAAAAACAGACATTTAAATGTGCCGGTGTATTCTCTGCGATGAATTATGGATTTCAAATATACTGCTCACAAAAATTGGGGGATATTTTAAAATAAAATATCCCATAATTAAATATCCCCCAATTTTTGTGATTAGCCTAAATCACAGAGCACACAGAACCAAAACGTTTTACTGCCACCTAGTGGCTATCAGTGCAATTCCCGTAAATATTTGGTCATTATTAGCTCTCAAAAGAACACCACAGGAATTGAATAAAATTGAATTTTTAAAAAATATTTCATTAACGCGTTAATTGTGATTTAAGTCGTATGCGTTAATGCATGATTATTTTTGACATTACTAATGTGTTTATAAAAAAAGACTTCCAAAAACAATAAAAAAATAAATAAAAATCCTTATCTGCATTATAATAATTTTTGCATGAAAAGGCTAATAACATGTAGGCAGAGAGCAGCAGAAACACACAGAATAAAACAAGTCAGCAGAATTCCACTACAGCTGGTGTCATCATTGAAAAGCTAGTGTGTGTATTCCAGCGAGGAATTGTATGTGTGCAGGATAAACAGGAAATGCCATGCACACACAAAAATGCTTGCTGTTTCTGCTAAATCGCAATCTTCCTGAAACTGTACTCTAAATGTGCTGCAAGCAAACATAAACAGAATACGTAAATGGGCCAGAAACAAGGACTACAAGATTCTGAGCTGCATATAAACAGAGATCCCATAGCTAAAGAGGCTACAGTTTTGGGTCTTGTATTGAACCGCGTAAGACCAGTTCTCTTTCATACTGCATATTAGGTATCTGAATAACAGATGTTCAAAAGCAATGAATATCAGTGTTCAGTATATCAGAATTTAATATGTATATAATATGATAATTAAGTGCAGCACGGTGGGTAGCGCTGCTGTTTCACAACAAGAAGGTTCTGGATTCACTCCCAGGGTGGAGAGACCTGGGTCCTTTCTGTGTGGAGTCTGCATGTCCTCCGCGTTGTCTGTGTGGGTTTACTCCGGGTACTCTGGTTTCCTCCCACAGTCCAAAAACATGCATGTTAGGATAATTGGTGTCTCTAAAGTGGCCCTTAGTGTGTGACTGTGTGTGTGCCCTTTGATGGATTGGCACCCCGTCTAGGGTTGTTCCTGCCCTTGCGCCCAGAGTTGCCGGGTGATAAGATAATGAATAAATATGACATTTATTTAAAACACTTGTGTGTATATTTTTTTCATAAACATTTTAATGTTTTAATGTTGTAGTATTTTAGAGATATTTGAATGCTTGGAGTCCTTAGAACAAGAAATGCAAAACTGATTTTATGATGCAAACAGTCTCTTGAGGAGAAGTTATGCAAAATGTTGCTTTAATGTACTTAAAATCTGTCTACCACCAGCAGTAACACATTTCCTCCAGGATCAATAAAGTATCTATCTATCTAAACCTGCAACAAGCAGAAATATCGTTACCGTTTTTTTTCCTCAGCGTGCTTATTTTGCGTGTTTACACCAGGTGGCTTCACACAGAGGCCATGTTTGCCGTTGCTCAGAAGAAATGGCTGTACATCTATGACACCAACGGCACGGAGCTTCACTGTGTCAAAAAATTCAATGACGTTTTACGGATGCAGTTCCTCCCCTACCACTTTCTGCTTGCCACAGCGGTGCGTCACTGGAATCATTTCCTAGATTTTGATGTAAATCTGTGTATGAAGATTTGTTTTATTTGTTATTCTTATTTTCTTTCTGCATTCCATTTTCTTAGAGTTCCACAAGTTTCCTGCAGTACCTGGATGTCTCTGTGGGAAAGGAAGTGGCAGCCATTTGCACAAAATCAGGCCGACTTGACGTGATGGCACAGAACCCTCACAATGCCATCATCCACCTGGGTCACTCAAATGGCACCGTCAGTCTGTGGTCGCCCAATCAAAGAGAGCCACTTGTTAAAATGCTGTGCCATCGTAATGCAGTTCGCTCTCTCACTGTAGATAAAACTGGAACGTAAGTATTCTCAAGACGATCAATCGTCCAAGCACGAGAGCTGTATCATTTACTAAGAACAGGCAAATATTTTGGTTTTGCACTAAGGCAAATATCTAAATAGTAGCTTAACAGATTTACTAATCAGTAGAACAAAGTCTCTTCATAAACACATTCCACATGCAGCAATTGCAATATTCTTGGCCATTTCTTATTTTTTTCTTCTTAATAACTTAAAAAATGTGAATGCATCAACATTTCTATTAGGTGTGAACAAGTACACTTCTTCCAAAAACCCCTACACAGTACTCAACAAACAGACACAACCAAAACATCCTAACAAGATGCCACATAGGACACACTGCAATGACACCTCCTCCTGGGGGAGGGAGCACCAACCTGCCACAACTGTGGATCACCTCTGACAATAAAACACATCTTAATCGAATGCCAAACTTATCGACCACATCAGAAGAAACTATTTTAAAGTCTATAACATAAAAGACCTCTTTGAACACAATAAGCCGTAAAGGATTTTGAGTTTTCTCAACCACCTTAATATTAAAAATCAAATCTAAGGCAATAACGGCTAACTAACTGAAACTAGCTCCCTAAATGTACCCTCAATGCCATGTACATAGCCTTCATGAGCTGGAATGGCAATAAACACAAACAAACACACAAGCATTACTTGCTCAATTCCTGGGTGAGCTGCATGCCCAAAGGGTAAAGTAGCTCCTACACTTGTCATTATAAAGCTTTTTGTTAATCAGATTTCACTTTGACTTTAACAGGCATATTCCAACCTACTGAGAGCACACATGGATGGACTGAAGAAGAAGGATAAAAAGAGTAAAAGCAAGAAAACTAAAGCTACACAGTGATGGACATGGTAAAACGGGTGAGAGGAGCTATTCATTCAGCAAAGCCACCTTCATCAACATGCAGTGCTCACCAGGGCATCAGCCTCGACATTAATCGCATATTCATTTTCTGAACTTGTATTCCTTGATGCTGCTGACGTGTGCTACTCCATAGTGGCAGAGGAAGTCGAGGTTGATTAATGCGCTAGAATAATTCCTTTTGCATTTTGTGCTGAGAAGAGCTCATCTGTGCAGGAATGGACTCAATCAGGGTGCAGCTCCTCTCCCCATTTAACTCGAGTTTGTAAGGATTCTGCCACCAAGATTGAGCATACATTAGTAAAGGTGATGCCACAATTGTATTTAGTGATGGCTAATAGATTATTTTCAAACCATATTATGAAGATTTACATTTCATCCAGTATTCTTTCAAAGTTTTTGAAATACCCAGGACAATTATTTTATTTTGGAAGATGTGTGTTCTTTGTTGCTTACTAAAGCTATTTTCTATTGCTGGTACTATATTTTAAATTCCATTTCATTCATACATGTGCCTTTGGCCTAATATTTATCTCCCATAGCACAAATAAACAAAAGTTAGTATTCCATTGTGTAGATGAGATGTTAACTTATGAGACTCAAACAAAATTTGGCCAGTAGTTAATTTTTTTTTTTTTACTGAGATTTAAACAGCTCTACACACAGGTTGTTTTTAGTTCAGGCTGATTTGGATCATAAACTGTTTAAAGAATCCTTATGCAGTGTAACAACATAAGGGTTGGAAGAAATAAATACATTATGTACACAACTAATTCACACAGAGGACATTTCTAAATATTTCAGAGTACTGTATTTCTCTTGTCTGGTCGCACTCTGTTGGAGTCGAGTGTGGTGTTTCTTTTGGCCTCCTCCTCTTCCAAGTAGCCCTTCCTCATCAGCTGTGTCACATACTGGAACAGGGTCTGCAAACCAGGAAGAAGAGTGCTTAAATGTTGACTTTGTTTTGGTTTGTTTTTAAGTGACAAACATGTTTTAACAAACTGTACTGGACCAAGTGATATAAAGATGCCCACAGTTTGCAAGCACAAATCAATTTAATTTTGAATTATTGATTAAATTGAGCAGAAATACTTTGTTTAGTATTTGGATTTCCATAAAGGTAATGTTAACTGATTATTTAAGAACATATAATTGGATGGGGTGTCAAAGCTTGCATATTAAACCATGTGCCTTGGGATTTCACTGAACATAAATTAGTTGTCTTTTGTTTTAAAATCATGTCTAGCTAGAGTACCTACAGCTTGAGAGGATTTACAGACCATTTTGACACCTTTCATTATACTTTGAAAACCTGACTTTACTCTGACAGTCTACTGATATTTTTCATTTTGCTAATATAAACGACAGGACTATAATACAAATTTAAAATAAATAACTTGCTCTGGATTGACTTCATGACCTTGTTGATGACCTAAGATCACAAATTGTGGGTAAACAGTATAGAAATAACATTACTTTTCACTACTATGATTCAAACATCAGTCAATATTTGCCATGTTGTATGGTAATTACTGCTAAGACCTTCGGTTAAGCCCCACCTTGCCACAGCACGCAAGCTGGATTAAGTGGAGATGAAATTAATAAATAATTATAAATTGAACATTGAGAGTGCTTGGTATGATTTTAAGTTTTTAAACATTGTTGCTATATAAAGAGTATATATTAACCTCAGCTACAAAAGCACTAATGCAATGTTAAGTTTTTATCATGCTACAAGACTGATTAACATTAAATAAGACATGCCACCAAGCATCCTTTCCTGCAGGACACCATTTCCAAAAGTGTGTTAATTTATCATGTCTGGCACCTTGTACCTTTCGCTGTCACTAATGAATTCCAGGCTAGAAACCCAGGATAAGACCAGCATAAGTGGGGGTAAAGCGGCATTCATAGTAAGTTTTATTTATTCTTTGCTAACTGGTTGCCAACACGGCTTTAGCATGATAACTAAAGTATCCATATTAAGCCAAGGACTACTAGTCTAGTACTATACTGCTAATAAAAATAAGGACATCTTGTAGTAGCCTAATTTTTGTGAGCAGTATATTACACTAAGTATTTGTGCCTCACCATCTTGGTTCTTTTTCCTTCTCCATTTTTTCTGATATTAATGGTTATAAAATGTAATACTAGCACTAGTTAGTAACCGGATTGTATTACTGTCTGGGACATGCAGTACATACCTAGAAGTGTGCCTATTGTTCTTTTTAACATATTTTTTTACGTTTACACTAATAGAATTTCACAGACTTGTGCAGATCAACTTTAGAATTGAGGTCTACAGAGCTTTTCCTTCTTTGTTTGTACCATGAAACACTTCCACAACCACTTTTCTTAAAGACCAAACTCCAATTTCACCTTCAAATTAACTGCCAGTTCTAGAGGTTTACATACATTCAGGACTAAAGGATATGCGGATTATTTAAAAATGGAGGACATGAATAATAAAGAAATTACCAAGTATAACATATTGCTCATATAATTAGATATCCCCTAATTTTTGTGAACATAGTATTTTATTTCATTTGTTTAATACCATTTGTTTAGTACTTTTAAACCTACATTTAGGACTTGATAAATGTTTTAGTTCATATTTAGGCAGAAATATAGAACATTTTAAAGGATTCGCAATATTCCAAGCTCCATTATAAATGTAAAGCCAGGTTATTTGTGATTTCCATAACATTTCCATGGCTACATTGGCAGCATCCAAAATTTTCTTCTTCTATAAAGTCGTATTACTTGAGAAGAATTTGATAAGGAATGTACAGATTGGCATCTTTATTTCCAAACAGTGGAAAGACGTGTGTTGAAATGACTGTTCAAGGTAATCACACTCTTGTAACAAAAATGTCTGAGGTATTACTTCAAGGTATCAAAGCACAAGCTTGTTCATTATCTTGTTACCTTGCTGCACTGCTACATTACACACTCACCTTCCAGGCTGCCTCTAATTCAGGAATCCACTTGTCTTTAAGAATAGGACGCACTGCACTAATGAACTCTGCGCCTACATACTGGAAATAAGTAAACCACGCATTAAAACTGTTCAATTGTTCAGTAATATATAATAAACTCAGTCGTTCTGAGAGAGTCTCAGAATGTTTAATCCAAACAGTATTGTGGAAATCAAGTGATCTTTTTAAATGCTCCATTTCTTACAGCATAGTACTTCGGAGGCGCATTATAACGATAATGGCTTCTTCCAAGCTCCAGAGATAGTGAGTTCAGTCGATCTAACTGATCAAGTCTGGCCACACTCTTCTCAATGAAAGACATTACACTGTAAAAAAAATAAAACACCAACACTATCAGAACAATTTAATTACTCCAACAGTATCTCCATTCATTAATGAACAATGTAGTCCGAGACACATTTAGTCGTAAGAACTTACTGAGCACTACACTACATTCATGCAATTACCCAATTGGCCAATTGTACAGCAACAGGGCAACACAAAGCCATGTAGATATGAGCCACCAATTTCAGGTAGTGTTCACATCAGCCATCAGAATGCTGGAAGAATGTGACCTCTGTTTTTGACTAAGCCTTAATTATTGGTGCAGGACTGGCTGGTTTAATATCCTGGGATTTCCATGCATTGCAGTTTCTAGAATCTACTCAGAATGGTGTAAAAAAGAAAAGCCTTGTTGATGAGAAGTTGGTTTGAGCTGACAGGCTACAACTCAGACGATCATTATGTACAACTGTGTTAAGCATAAAAGCCTCTGGAAGTACAAATGTTAAACCTTAAGCTGCTCCAAAAAAATTCAAATATCATGCGTGAGCTGCTGTCAGACACTACATAGCTGCCAGCTAATAAAATAAAATAACGTTTCACCATTGGAGCCGCATGTGACATTTTTAGAATGAAAGGACCTAGAATGCCCATAGCCTCTTCATGCAAGGAGGGGCTTTCCAAGATAGGAAAATAAAGCCTCAAAAGGAAGGAGTCAGAAGACAAGACTGTTAAGAAGAATAAGAGCCAGAAGGTTGTGTAATGCTGACTTTATGTCTGTAAGATGTGTTAAAAGGAAATTGATGGGACTGTGGTGGCCTAGTGGTTAAGGTACTCGACTGTGGACCAGAAGGTCCAGGGTTTAAATCCCACCTCTGCCACAGTTGGGTCCTTGAGCAAGGCCCTTAAGCCACAATTGCTTGGATTGTAAGACTGTATTAATTGTAAGTCGCTCTGGATAAGGGAGTCTGCTAAATCACATAACTATTGTATGTAAATGTAAAACTGAACACCAGCTTGTTACAAGTATATGGTCAATGTTTACTTTGTGGAGCTGATCCCCTAGAGGGCACTGTTGCCTTCATAATGTAGATATCTGAAAGGGTTTCTGTAAACAGAAAAATAAACACTGCTGGTCAACTTGTGAACTAAAATTAAATACCTCCTTGAACTTTGCATATTTGAGATGTTTGACAGAAAATGCATCCATTTTTGCTCTTTGCGTCTGTTTCATCATGGTGTTGTCATTGCATTTTTGGCTTCCGCCAAACGAAAGTATCGTCGTTTCGATCCCTTATCGATCACGCATGTTTTTAGCTGTACTTCTGATGCGTTTTCTTGTCAAAATACCATTTATATTTACATTACAGAAGCATTGAAACGCCACGAGACTGTGGTAATGTAAAAGTGATTTAAATATATACACTCACTGAGCATAACTTTATTAATAACACTATACTATGATGAAGGCATTCTAGTAGATTTAGGTCCAGTGACTGGGAAGCCCACCAAAGAACAGTGTTCCTGAAACCAGTTTCAGACGTTTGGTTATTATCCATGAAGTTGCCATTGGAAGATAAGTAAATTGTGGCCATGACGGGGTGCACATGGTTAGCCACAGTACTCACACAGGCTGGGACATTGCCGAAAAATTTCCCATGCTATTACATCACTGCCACCCGTACAGACTGTTGGCAAAAAAGTCTGTGGCGACAGTGCACCAAGACGGTATGCCAATCGCCATAAAACACAAAAGAAGAAGAATTATGGCGTGATCAAACGCCCCCCATCTCACTGCCACTGTCCTAGTGATAAGACGGGCCGAAACGGTTTGCATCTGTGGCTATACAGTTTCACTTTAATTTCAATGATTGCATGTATTTATTGATTATTTTATGGTTTTTTAGTTCTTTTTATTTATTCATGTTTTTTTATAATTAATCACATACAAATATTGGCATTAAAAACCTTTAGGGGTCAGGAATTGATTGATCTCACTAACATTATTTATGTGGAACTTTGAATTTTGACAAATCAGAGGTCGCAGATCAGGTCAATGCTGAGGTACAAGGTTACACTGTACTGTCAGGCCTGTGAAGGACTGGCATCCCATTCTGGGAGCAATTACACCTGGTCATTGTGTTCTCCAGGATAGTCAGACTAGGCCAGACAAAGATATAGTTAAAATATGCCTGTGCCACTGACTGTTTGGTTCTGTGTGCTTCAGTTTTGCAGGGAAGACCGAGGCGATTTCTTCATCGGTTGCCTCTTCCTTACAGAAATCAGCACTCCTTTTGTTTCACTGGGCAAAATCCTTATTCAGGTAAAACACAAACCCACTCAGACTCACAACACACTGTTTTTGCTGACACGATTAGAGATTTGCAGGCTTATTAGAACAATAAATTCTTAACTGATGAATGGTTTTACATTGTGGGTTGCTAGTGCTTGCTATGATATACTCACGCTCACGCTTTTTTCAGCTCAGCAGCTTTCCGCACCGCTGCACAGTACCTGAAAACATACCGTCTGTCAGCTACTATCTAAAGCCTGTTTGAACCAGCGTACCCAGTTGACCCCAGTCTATCCTGACCCCAGCCTGTGTGGAGTTTGGCTGTGTGCTTTACTGCTACTGATCAAAGACATGCATTAGGCTAATCGATTAGCAGAAATTGGCCCAGTATGAGTGTATATGATTACCTAACCTCGGCAATAAGAAGGTCCCGGGTTCAATCCCAGGGTGGAGAGACCTGGGTCCTTTTTGTGTGGAGTCTGCATGTCCTTCCAGTGTCTGCGTGGGTTTACTCCGGGTACTCCGGTTTCCTCCCACAGTCCAAAGACATGCGTGTTAGGTTAATT
>JAUZSU010190195.1:0-12117 GCA_034780255.1 Parotocinclus maculicauda
TTTGGAATAAGGCTGTAACGTAACAAAATGTGGAAAAAGTGAAGCGCTGTGAATACTTTCCGGATGCACTGTAAAAGATCTAGGATAGCCAAAGAAATCTGGTCCCTATTTGAGTCTTGCTCCTCCCAAGGTTTCTTCCTCATTGGATTTACGGAGTTTGTCCTTGCCACTGTTGCTGCAGTATTGTTCAGTTGGAGCTGTGGGTCTAGATAATGGTAAAGATGCTTGTGACAGTGATTTGTTGTAAAAATCAGAAAACAAAACTGACTTTGACAATAATACTGTAAATACAAGTGTTAAATACTGAGACCCTGTGTGTAAGAAATGCACATGCTGCTGTTTGGGTGAAATATTTAGCACAAATTGGATATTCAGACATTAATACACACACATGCTGTGCATATAGTATAAAAGGGCTAACATATTCAATATAATTTAATATACAGTAATTACTAATTGCACTAGTTTCACTGAGTTATTTTGCTTGCTCCTATTTATCATCTATCTATCATCCTATTTATCATCAAGCTTTATCATTATTTTTATGTCTTGTCTTGTTTACTGAATCATTTCACTAAGACTTATTTGATGGAGGGTTTATCTGGTGTCATGATTTTAAAAACACCATGCAACTTTTCTTCAAAATATCCATTGTATTAGGTACTGTTATACAAAACAGCATTTTTGGAACTCGTCTGCAATGCAGTGGAGTGTGTTTTTGTGAGAAAATCTGTTGTCACACAGTAATAAGCACAGGGTTTACTAAAGTATCCAAATTTGTTTAACACAATAACCAATTCTATTCCATATAAGCTAATAGTGTAGTATGTACAATTGCGGGGAAAAGTGACCAATTAACCATTTCAGACACAGCCCATAAGAAGGAGTTCAAAGGGTTGAGCAGCAAAAAATGAGATCAATCTTGTTAACAACCATCTGCTTTAAAACATTAATGTGTAAATTGTGTCAGATGTAAATATATTGGATACATTTGAGTGTTTTATGGTTGTCAGGTTGAGAGGGAAATTGCATGGTGCTGAAATCACTGCCTCTTATCATTGAGTGCAAGTTGTTTTAGTCATACTTGAGTGCATGCTTATTTGTCTGTGTGAAACATGCTACTGATATTCACAGTGAAACGTGCAGCAGACTGAACTTCAATAACCACCTGAACCAAAGTGCCAAGGCACTCCTTGATACAAGCACTGGTTGAGCACATGTTGTGAGTAGTGCTTAATGGGGCAAACAGATTCACAACTGTGAAACAATTACACATGTATTGATGCGTTAACCCTGAAATAGTGGTAAGTGCAGCTCAAACAGCCTGCATGGGGTCAAGCATCTGCCTTAAAAAGCTATTTACCATTGTACTTTACAATGACTTTTTACTGCTTCAGGGCTGTAGGAATTTCTACTGAATGACACAGAGAACCAAACACTGAGGAAGTGTTTGAGAAGGAGGAATAGGAAAGTGGAATAAAATAAGGGTTTTGGAGTATCTAACCACTTACAACTGTAAAGACATAACACCAATTGCATATAAAGTGTATAAAATATGGAAAGTATATATAATATCTCCGATGTCCTAGAAAATTGGTATTCATAAGCAGATTGGGCTATAAATTCATAAGGGCTGTTCAACAGCATTCATAGCTTGAGAAGAGGTGGTACAGTGTAGAACTTATTTCGTTGGTGAGGAAAATTTGGCACGTCAATGATTGGCAAAAAGGAGTGATTGCATTTGGTCGTGCAGTTGTAAAGAATCGGTCCACCATCCAAAGTCTACAGGAAATACTTCTTAGAACTGTTAATTGAAAGTTGCAACTGATGGACAGGAATCACGGATGTGACTTCTAGAAGTCAACACAGGTCTTTTACAACCAATTTCTGAAAGCACACACTGCATACTAGAGAAGTACTGCATACCATGAACATATGGACATATATTTACATGCAGATAGGCAGGCAAGGGCCCCTTGCTTAAAGTTGCCTGGTTTTATCTTTCAAAATGGCAGAAATATTGGACTATTCAAAACTGGATTTGTGATATTTGGTCAGATCTCATTTTGTCTGTTTGTGACTGATGCTAGGGGTTGTGTACAATGAAGATCTCAAAAAAAGTGCAAGTTGTAGTTCAAGCTGAAGGAGGTTCTGTAAATTTTGTGTGTGTTTTAATAATGTGCAAATTGGAAATTGGAGTTGGCAGTAAATGTGAACCACAATGCCTGAACTGCTAAACAACCAGGATTTGCCTTTTGCTCATTATGTTATGGAGGAACATAACATTCATACCATGCATTCCAAAATCACAATTCTCACATTAACAGGTCTGCAGATGTAGCTGATTAGCATGATGAACATTCAGGAGCAGTCATACATTTGGACTGACCTGCAAAATCCCCAAATGGGAATCATCTTGAAATTCGGTGGGAAGGTCTGGAACAACAAGTTGGGACAAAGTCTAAACGCTGAACACTAATGTTCAGTTCATTCAGAAATTTGTCCAGTTCATGCAAAATCAAATAAAACTGTTATTCATACTTGTGAAGGTATATTACAATTACAAATATTACAATATTAATATTACAATATTAAGTTTCAGTCACAGATGAATTTGATGTCTGATGAGCAAAGCCACAAATTCATATATGCTTTATTCACCCACACTCTTCTTGTTGTGCTTTCCAGAAAAATACATTGATTTCCTGACAACAGCCCCTTTCACATATTTAACCCAGAAAATTAGCAGGTTACCTCTTCCAAGAATGTCCTGGCTTTGCATCATTTGCATATATGCAGCTTACACACAGCAAATTACCAGCTTGAACCCATTCACCCAATCATCACAAATGTCCTGTTACACATTGTATACAAAGTCCAAAATGAATCAAATTCCTTTTTAAACAGCTGAGCTTGTCTATTAGAGCCTATCTATTTTTTCTTTTACCTCAGATTTCTGTGTGTCATTTTGTTTATTGTTGAGTTTTATCTCCTTTTCATGTCACTTCCTTGTACTAATATTTTAAATCAGCCACCTGATTATGGTTCAACAGTGTTATCTAAAATACCACCTTTGGTTCACAGTCCCTAACCAGCCATGTATTTATCTATGGATGTTTTGGATGGAGGGATACACCTGCTTAACCCTAGAGATCAGATTTATCGTATGGTGCCAGCTTGGTAACCCCTCAATTGTAGTATTTTATTCTGTTTAATGCTGTAATTTAATTAAAACATCCTAAAACACATCTCTTGTTTGGTCAGTCATGTAAACAATCATTAAAAGATTGTTCTTTTTTACATGGCAACAGTGTGTCATCAGCCAGTTACTAATTATAGCAGGGTGGGTCACATGGCATTTGAGACTCAGGTAATTGGTTCAAAGAATATTAAGTGTAAATGAATCAAAAACATCACAGACTTATGGAAGCAATGTGTCAGTAATGAAACCTAATTGAAATTAGTAACTGCTAAGCACACCCTTTAGTTCTTAAAATGCTTCTGAGCTAATTATGCTACAAGTGTGCTAGGTCTCATCCCAGAAAATTGCCACATTAGTCTAACTATGATTTCACTCTATGAAATGTTTTCAAACTTACCAGTAAATTACCAGTAGCTTTACAATCAAAAGTGAATGTGTTAAATGAGTCAACTATACAACCCCAATTCCAATGAAGCTGGGTTGATGTGTAGAACATAAAAAAACAGAATACAATGATTTGCAAATACCTCATTATACAACCCATACTTATTTGAATGCACTACAAAGATAAGATATTTAATGTTCAAATGGATTAACTTTGCAATTTCATTTGCAAATGTTCACTCATTTTAAATTTGATGCCTGCAACATGTTCCAAAGAAGTTGGGACAGGGGCATGTTTACCACTGTGTTACATCACCAAAGGATTTGCGAATCATCGTATTGTGTTTATATTTATGTTTTACACAACGTCCCAACTTCATTGGAATTGGGGTTGTAAGTTCATGTTTGCTTCTATGTTTTAGATTTTAACTTGTTCTCAACCAGCTTATTTTACATATCACACTAAAGATCTTTTTTGACAATAAAATATATAAATTCACCTAAATTTTTGTTGACCTGCTGTCTTGTCTTGGCCATTTTAGATGTCGCTCTTTATTTAAATCAGATTAAGAATAACTTTGTTAACACCGCTGTTAACACCTGCACCTACCTCTTTGTGTGTTGTAAGATGGCATGCATATAACTTGCTCATGGTGTTTTATTACAGTAGCATAAGCACTCAAAGAAGTACAATGCACAATTTAATTATGCAGGTCTAATGTGATGTGTTTAATTTTAACACTGCTCTGAAGTTTATTGCATGAATTCAATTCAATAGGTGAATCACAAATATATCCAACTAGTGTTAGACTGCAAAGTCAAACACAAACATTTTACTGGGTCCCACATATAGTGAAAAATATTTCACTGAGTAAGTGTTGGACATGCTTGCAAATTGAGATTAGACAAACAGCCAACAGAGAGCAGAACAATTTTACGTGTGGAAGGTGTTATAACCTCGATATAGCACTACACACTGGCAACCCCATCATTTTAGATACTCAACATATTGATTAAAAAGCATTGTAGCATACTACGCTCTAAGTTTCTTGCATTGTGATAACAACTAACTAGAATAAGAACTAAATGTGGGCATTCCAAATGACTATTTTTGTATTTTTTATTTTATATAGCCTATTTTTTGGTTCATCTGTAGGAGCAGTAATATAAAATATCTCAGAAATCAGTGGTAATAGAGAGATCATTAGCACTGTCATAATTAATAAACACATTTTATTACTTCTGCTGAAAGTGCTGATATGGCAACCCAATGTATTGCAACAACCAGTTACTCTGTTTGCTATTCCTGCTCATACTGTCCGTGGAAGACAATTCAACCAATAATGGGTCCAAAGTGGGCAGGATCATTAGTATATGTACTTTTACAAATGGACAATTGTTTTTCATATTACAAAACTGGCATTTCTGGTGGTAACGCAGCAAACCTGTTCAACTGCCTCAACTGAAGCACCGATAGTGCTGTGATTATCACTTGGGTGCAACACTTTTGCATTTGGAAAGACATAATTGATGTCATAACAATTTACCCAGCCAAGGATATGACACCTGTACCATATGGAACTCCTGCTCTGTGTCAGCTGCTCAGGCCCATCCCCCATTTCAAGGAGCACCCACCCTGGTGATATCAAAGTAATCTGGTAGGAAACACACTAAGAACAGAGCCATCCAAATGACACCTAACCCATAGATAGTAGAATTACAGGTTTGCATACACATATTCTTTATCTTTTCCTTGAATATTATTCTGTCAGTGAATATGTTTTTGTACTGTAGTAATATCCTGACTACGTGTGCATGTATGGTCAGTGTTTCAGAAACAAATACATGCATATGTAATCTGATAATTTAGTAAAACAAGTCGGGTATCAATACTGTTAAAGTGATTCCGTTCCAACAGGAAACATAAGTTCCAGCTGACACCTTGCTTTCATGGAATCACACACACTTCCCACTGTGGCCTATTTCTGGGATCAGAGCACAGACGTGCTTTGTCAGCAATGCAGTACCTGCACTGTCCTACAGACTTAGTAAAACAAAAGGCAGGAAAACAGGAGAGAGATTTCTACCATATATCCCTCCTCCTTTCTTCCACTCTCACCATCCCACTCGTTCTTCCTCCTTTTTCTTTCTTGAGATTAGGTCTGTGTTGTCATTATGCTTTTGGCCAGGCTAATTAAGTAATAATTAACAAGAAAACCAAATTCCTTGTCCAGAAAAAAGGCTACCTGAAGTCTTAAATATAATCAGTTTTTCATGGTGCTCTGTGAACCATTGAGATAGAGTTTAAAAAGGGGAATTTCATCAAACTCAAAACCAGGTGGCTCTGGAATCACACATTAGATAAAAAACATCAAACAGAGACAGAAACAGAATATAATATATTCCAATAACTAACTAACAAATAACATGTACACAGTGACCAATATATTATGTACAGATACCATATGTTCTTTCACAATAAAAAGAACTTATGGATCAAAAGAAGTAGTATAAAAATAACTATTAAATAATAAAAAGCAGTTGTTGGGACCAAATTAAACTTTATATGTGTGAATGCAATGCTGATCTATGTAAGTGACTACAATGTCAGTGTGATTTTTGAGTTTTCACCAGGAAAAAACTTTGTTGTGCGTGGGTGAGCATTGTTCTGCTGAAAAATGCGATTTGACTTCATGACACCACTGCAAATGCTAAGCACCTGGAAATGGAGAAGAGACAGGTTTGTGCAGTAAAGGTGCCACCTGTGTCTGGATGGTGGTTGACAAAATTATGAGAACTGTTCATTCTTGTTGGCAGATCAAATGATCCTCTGTATTGGTGGTTTGTCTAGGCCATCCAAAAGTCTGTTCGCTTTGTGTGTATGCCCTCACAGAATCACTGTGTTAGATCACAACGACCTAGCTTAGATGGCGGACCATTTATCAAACTCTTCCTGCTTCTCTCAGTCCATTGATGCGCATAGTCTCAAAGTCTGTCAACTGGGCAATATTTCGTAAAGGAATGTACACAATTTCTCACCAAGAGGTACATTTCCCAAAAGTGACATAACAGAATGCCGGGATTTGCAGTGAGACAACATTTCTGTCACATCTGGCTGCTTTTTTTTGTCACCGAGTATGAGTATAAATTGTTGTTAAACAACTCAACTAGTTTGTACTGTTTCTGTGGGAAATGTGTCAATTACCAAATGCAAACTCCAAACTCCATCTGTATCTGTACAGGAAAAATGCAAACTCTATACAGAAACAGCTCAGAAACGAACCAGATTCAAACCATCTAAAGTGCTCTCACTCATTTTCTAAACTGTCTAATTAGGGTGCTGAAGTTGCAAAGGGTGCTGAAAACTTTTCCAGTAAAAACATGAAGCAAAAGCCAAGCAACATGCTCGAAAAGGCTTGTTGAGACATGTTATTACACTATAGTTAGAAACCAGGCTATATATAGCACTGAAAGTAAGGTTTAAGTTAGATAGCTGGTACTACAGATAATGACCCATTATTTTTTGTAAATCAGAGATGATAGAGATGACAAAGCAGCTTCACGTGGTGATTCAGACAGGTATGTTGGTCTGTTGTTAATCTGCTGAAACTAAATGCATGCCAGCACCCCTTAATGAGTAGCTTCTGAAGTATTTTTTGTTTGTTCTGCACCAATTGCAGCAATGAAAGGTATAAAAACCCATTCAGCTTTGTGTAACCATTGTCACTGATCACATCACAACAACCAGTTAATGTGTGTTAACTTGGCTATTAAAAAAAATGTCGAACATCGAGCTTTGACTACCTTAACATCTGCAAGAATCACAGTATGTATGTTAGGGTTCCTACCTTCGCCCCTGAGCGTTCGGCCGTCCTCGCCGGTCGCCATTACAGATTAACTGGTGAGGCGGTTTATATCCAGTGTCCAATTTACGACCTAATCCCGAACAGCTGCTTCTCCTGGTATTTAGGTGCGGGTTTTAGCGCGCTTGCACACTTACGCGCACCATTATGGATAGCTGGTTACGTCCTGGGGCTTTTAGTGCCGACGGACACGTACGCGGGGAACCCCTCGAGGTATTTAGTGTTTTAAGGGCACTTTGAGGGTCTCCCATTCCGTACTCGTGTGCTCCTCACACGCTTGAGCTTGTTTTTTTTGTGTTTAGAAGCCTTTCACTCCGCTCTTAATACCCTTTTGGTTTTTCTATATTGTTTCTCCATTATTATTATACGTCGTGGGATTACAGCTATCCCGCATCCTTGGGTCCTACCAACACCACCACATCTCGTAACAATGTAGTCACTGTAACTTGACTACTTGACCCATAAATGTTTTGGCAGTCAGAGAACAAGTAAACAAAGGTGTCATTCAGAGTGATTTGCTGTGAAATGGTTTATTGTAGAGACCCAGACTTCTTAACAGTGGCGGTGAACAGAACAAGGAGTCTTTATCTCTACAATATAAATATAGTCATTTTATTTACTATCCATAATTTAATCCAATAATTTAATTTATCCATAAATTTACTGTTATTTAGGTATTTAAAAAGAAAAAGAAATAGCATTTGAATTTGAATTCACTTGAACAAGTAAAAATAGCTTGCTTCAAACTACTCAAGTCAATTATTATACAATTATATGATTTCACTAGTATAAATTTTATTTGTGGAGGCGTGGTGCCACCCCTTCTTGGGTGAGTGTGTCAACAGTAGAGCTTTCTTAGAAAAAAAGTCAGTAATCTTTAATGAAATACAGGTTGTTTTAGCCATGCAGCTGAAGAGTTCATATAAAGACTTCCAATACAGACCTTAATGAAGATGGCAAACATGATGTAACCAGGAAACAAATCAGATGTAGGTGTACAAGTAAATAAGTACATCAGATTTTGTAGTTTGAGCGCTTACGCTCATGCATATGCTCTATCTCTTACTGGGTCATACCCTTAACTAAACAAATCACACCCAATGGAATAATGTTTATCAATCGAACAAGCTTAGGTTAATTATATAACTTTCTTGCACAGACAATATTCTTGTGAAGAGTATTAATTTACTAATGTACTGATTACAGGATACATCAAATGTATATTTTATTTGAAGTATCTCCTAATTTTTGTGAGCAGTATAGTTGACAATGCTAGTGACTTGAGGCTGTTACCTAAATTGAACCGCAATTTTCTTAAACAATTAAGCATTACCATCCCTGTTAAACACATCCCACATCCATACATGATTAATCAGAGCGCATTAATGAAGTGACATATATGCATCCAAGACACTAAAGAAAACCTTGTTTTTTTAAGCTATAGTGTGAATGATTTATTGGTTCAAAAATAAGTAGCACTATTTAGTCTAAACAAACTTAATGAAGGTTTATTTAGAGATGTGTAGCTCATATGCCATCACAACCTAATGATGAAATGATTCTTAAAATCTTCATTAATAAAATCAAAGAAATGTCCTCTTTATAGTCATCAGAACAATAGCTGGCATTTTTTGGTGTGTTTGGTGAAAAAATATTAAAAACTGTAGAAAAATATAAAATATCTAAAATGCTTTGAAAGTAGCAACACTGTTGGTGCTGTACTAATCTAGTATAGTGATTTGGCCTCTCCAATACTAAATGTGCTTTAAATATGCACTCCTCTCAAAAGAGTATCAGGAAGTCAAAGATTCAACACACTCATTCACAAAACTGTACTGGCCAAACTCTATCGAGGTGGACACACAGATGTCATATAGACACTATTTGGAATAGCCTCCTCTCTGCCCATTTAAACCTTTAATTTGCTCAGCTGATTAAATGGAAGAACAAGCCAGGTTAGTCTCAGCAAAGTGAATACATATTTGTTTTGCTTTGTGCAATACTTAAATGTGTACATCAAGGCACTGCTCTGAAAATATCACGAGATTTGTAGGAATGCACTTCATTTGTGCCTTAAGGAGCTGCCAATCCTTGTAATTAATTTCCTGTTTTTACTGCCCACGCTCTGTCTCTGGCTAGAAATGGATGGTCAATTATAGAGGTGAATTAAGAGCAGACCATCATTCAATCCACCCACTTGGCTCGTACATCACCACTGAAATGCACAGGCACAAATCGCCCTCTCAGAAGACAAACACAAGCAGACAGGAATATATGCCAGACAGGAAGGGCACATAGTGATCAGTAGTGTGTGTGTGTGTGTGTGTGTGTGTGTGTGCATGAGAGAAATTGAGCGGTTTAAAGGGGTTCATTTATAACAGGTGGGCCGAGCGATTAGTGATTAGTGTTTAGCCTTCTACATCTGGATGAGAACAGACACACGCGTACGTGCAGACGCAGATGGATGAGTTGGGTCTGTGTGCACATCTTTTGTGCTTTTTACCATCACAGCTCATTTCCATGTGCAGCTCTATACAATGAAAACAACACATTAAACACATACTCGCGGGTTTTATTTCTTTAAGTATGAAGTATGAACTATTAACTAAGTATGATTAACTGAGATATAATTAAATAAGCCTTCTAATAAACTTTTTTGCTTTATACTCAGGAATACCTGTCTAAACCCCATCACAACATTTACGTAAAGCCAATGAAAGGAATGCATCTCTAACATGGCCTACAAAATGTCATATTTTGGTATGAACACACTGATCTCTAACACAGCTCTAGAGTCAAGACAAAACACACCAATCGTATTTTATCAGCATAATATTATTTCAGAACTATCACAAAGCAAAGTAAACAACTTGGACCTGGTCTGAATGCTGGAAAAACAAGTATATTAAGACAGATAATTTTGGAATAGCTGAAAATAAGGCCAGACTATTGCTTGTTTCGCGGATCCGCCGCAGTACTAATGGTTGAAATTAATTTTTTTTTTTTTTTAGCTTTTTCCGCCCTCCGGTGGAGAGCCAACGGTACTGTTCTGTACATTAATTTTTTTTCCAGATTCACTTTAATTTAATTGTAGAGTAAATACGTTTTATTTTTAAAAAAGAATTTATTTTTATTTCTTCCTCCTTCCTTGTATTGATTCCACATAGTCCTCGAGAAATTGAAATGTGCTAAAGAATATAGATTTATTTATATTTTTTTCCCTCCCTCCTCAGTAAATTCTTAAGTAGGGACATCTGAGAAACAAGCAATTTAAAAAGTCTGGCCTAAAGAAAAAAAAACAAAAAACAAATGCAAAATTAATCTCTATCGTCCAAACAGCATATTCAATGATGAAATGCAAATCTCCAAAGTTTAAAAATTCATAACTTGTTAAATTTTCATCAGATAGTAAAAACTGTGTTGGTTTTGTAAAGTATCAACATGAAGAGCCTGCTTTTGCCAAAGGGAAAAATAAGTATTTGATACATAAGTATTTTTTATCAAAGGTACATGATACTCTGAGAGACAGAATCTTAAAAAATCCCCACTGCAAAAAATCACAATGTATGATTTTTATATAATTTATTTAATTGCATAAAATATGCATATGATACAATGGAAAACAGAATCTAATATTTTGTACAGAAACCTTTGTTTGCAATTACAGAGGTCAGACGTTTCCTGTAATTCTTTACCAAGTTTGTACATTCCTCCATACAGATCTTCTTCATATCCTTCAGGTTCCAGGGATGGCGAAGATTTTCCATTGGGTTCAGGTCTGGAGACTATGCTAGACCACTTCAGGTCCATGAAATTATGGAGCCACTGCTTAGTTGCCCTGCTGTGTGTTTCGCATCATTGTCATGGTGGAAGACCCAGCCACAACCCACCTCCAATGCTCCTACAGTTGGAAAGAGGTTGTTAGCCAAAATTTCACGATGCATGACCCCATCCATCCTCCCTTCAATTCGGTTCAGTCGTCCTGTCCCCTTTGCTGAAAAGCACCCCCAAAGTATGATATTTCCACCTCCATGTTTCACAATTGGGACGGTTTGCACATCCTCCTTGTGGAGTGAAGCTTATACCAAAAAGCTCTATTTTGGTCTCATCAGACCACATGACCTTCTCCTATGCCTCCTCTGGATCATCCAGATGGTCATTGGTGAACTTCAAACGGGCCTGGACATTTGCTGGTATGAGCAGGGGAGCCTTTTGTGCCCTACAGGATTTTATTCCATGACGGCATAGTGTGTTACTAATGGTCATCTTTGAGAGTGTTGTCCAATATCTTTTCAGGTCATTGACCCAGTCCCTGTGTTGTTCTGGGCTAATTCCTGACCATTCTCAGAATCATCCTTAACCCACAAGGTGAGATCACACATGGAGCCTTAGACAGAGGAAGACTGACAGTCATCTTTCATCCATTACCTAATAATTGCGCCAACAGTTGTTGCCTTTTCACTAATTTGTTGCCTATTGTCCTGTAGCACATCCTAGCCTTGTGCAGGTCAACAACTTTGTCTCTGGTGTCCTTAGATAGCTCTTTGATCTTGGGCATGGTGGAGAGGTAGGATTGTGATAGATAGAGCACATGCTGGTCTTTCAAGGAGGGGAAGCTCAATTTCGGCCTACATCATAAAATGATTTGCTCATTTCGCTGTCAATCAA
>JAUZSU010190206.1:0-12117 GCA_034780255.1 Parotocinclus maculicauda
CACTGTGCTTTAGGTACCTTCTAAGTGCAGTAGAATGTTTTGTAGCCATCTCTGTCTTTGCATTCTACAAGTTCTTTCTTCCTCACTGATTGATTTTTGCTCTGATACACATTGCAAGCTTTACGATCTTATTTAGACAGGCAAATGTTTTTCTAAATCTAAATTGTGTCCAATCAACTAAATTTAGATCCGACTGATCCAGTCAAGGTGTATAAAGATCTCGAAGATGAGCAAGAGAAATAAAAGACCTCCAGAGCTAAATTTTAAATGTCACAGTAAAGGGTCTGAATACTTACGTCCATGTAAAATTGTAGTTTAATATATTTGATTTAATATATTTTTAGCAAAATGTGAAAAAACTAAACAAAATGCAAAAAAATGAAAGGGTCTGAAGACTTTCTGGATGCACATCCAAACAGATAGATGCACCTACAGAAGACAAGCCCAAATGCTTCAGATTTCAGTGAGAAATGTCTGGGCAATAATCTAGTTTCTTAACCACTATGCAACGACTGAACAAAGAATCCCGTTCATAAGGCTACATCACTAAAACAAGCTCTTCATGACTGTTGTAGTAAACATTTATTTAGCTGAAAAATTATAAGGAATCACAGTAGGCCTGGAAATTTTCATCTTACCATGATCATTGGCAAAATCCACACCCCAGGTTTAAGATGCACTATTATGGTCATTGTTTACCATGTTCTCAATAAGAATGCTACAGCCCTTAACCTTTACCTCCTACTGGTCCAGTGGTTCTTACATTGTTGGGCCATTTGACTGGTGCATTTTGATCCATGTCCTTTTAGAGAGAGGAGTTAATACAACTTATTCTAACTGATCTAACAGTTATTCTAACTGATCTAACAGTTATTCTAACTGATCTACCCTGCTCATAAAAATTCGGCTACATGTCATTGTGATATTTCATTTTGAAATATCCACCTAATTTTTGTAAGCAGAATATATGGAACATTAACAATTGATAACCACTTTAAAAAAAAAGCTCAGGAGTTCAAAATCAAGATGGTGTTTAATGGAAACGCCAAGCTACAAACATGGTCGAAATAGAAACCAGTCAAAGGGAATCAAAAACAGGTAAGCTATGCAATGCACCATGATGATAAAGAGCTCAGAAACTAGGAAGGAATCAAGTGACCCGGCAACTTGGCTGCAAAGAGAGGAAGTCTACATTTGGGACAAAAAGGACAGGAAGAGAAGCCACAGGTAAAGGATTTTTAAAAACAGTAGAAAAAGAATGTGGTAGAAGGTGTGCGTGGATTGATGAGCTGGCTGCAGGTGAGACAACATCAGAAATCTGTGCCCAATCAACGTAGCTGATGACAGACCTCTAGATAGGAGGTATCTTTTCAAATATATAAAAAAAAAAAGATTTTTACATGGATGTCTTTTGTCATTTATGAACACAAATAATAATAATAATAATGAAGGAGAATATAGTATAGAATGAATAGCGCTGTAAAACTCACATGGCCCTAGATGCCATCTGTCCATGGCCTTAACTTCCCACGTGTTCACTTTCAAGTCTGGTCTGTATTTTGCAAGAACAATAAATCTCCTAGAGCACTTGTTCTTTTCATCATATAGGTCTATAGGGACATGTGCATCTCATATGAAACACACTACTACATTATTCTTTATAAGCTGATTGTTGCTTCAACTCAGAGTTCAGAAGAATTACAATATAATTCAGATTAAGGTTTGAGTAATAAGATAACATCCATAGAAAATAAATGAGCTTGTCAACAAGCTTATTTCATATTTTCCTTTATGAATTGTATTCACACTGTTTTCTATACTAATTTGTTTTTTCCACTTTGAGCCATCAGCCAACTTTACTGCCTGTTGAAAACCCAAAGCTTCAAAGATTTATTATTAACAACCTGAAGTGGTAGAACAGACTCTCGCTTTCAATTGGCATTTTCTTGGGATGACACCATCACCCGTCCTTTAGCCAGACCTCCGAAATAACTTCAAGCCAGACGATACCACCTTGGATGTGACCTTTATGCCAGAATTCAGCCAGCAACTGGCCATAGACCCTGCTGCAATGTGATGTGGTACTCTCCTAGCATGTGCGGGCTCTTTGAAAGTCTGAAAGGTCACAGCAGTTGGGATGCCACTGAAAAAATGTCAAGGGAAAATATTGGTTTGGAAACCACCGACATCTTGGGTTTTTTTGTCGCAAGATTGAAGTATGAAGCCCGGTATGATTTTCCAAGAAGAACCAGCAACATTTCACCTGAAGGCACATGTTTTTACTGCTCTACAGGTATCAAATAGACAACAAAGGTGCACCTAGGATGCAAAACGTGCCACAGATAGCTACAACTGGGTCACGTCACCACATGGGTTTATGAATATTTCCTAAAAGAAATTCTGTACATGTATGAGGTAAATGCCAGAATGGAGTCAATTCACATGGCGCTGTCTATTCTGTTATGAACCATATAAAGGAGGTGGGGAATCAATACACTCCAAACTTTCTGAATCTTCTTGAAGCGCCACCTTGAAATGGTGTATCAATGACCAAATAATGATCATTTTTTAATCCTTTATTTTTAAGTCCAATGTGTCTTTCTGCGTTAAAGTTAATTATAACCCTATAACCCTAATTATAACCCTATTATAAATCTAACATTTTTTCAAGCGTTATTGAATATCAACTATCCATTCAAACTAAATAATTCAAGTCTTTTTTCTAAAGGTCTAAACAAAAACAGCACTCAGATTCTCTAACAGAGAAAAACAAGTTACTGCACTTCACATTCAGAAACCAAGCCATGAACGTTTTATTTTGAATTGTCTTATTTCAAGTGTGCATTTTCACCCACTTGCTTTATTTTACCATCTAACCTTTACCATCTGAAATTATCATTATGCTTTCACATTTAATAATAAAAATGAAAACTGAATAGAATGAATGCTGTTTATATTCAGTTGACTGTATGGGTCGGCTTCTAATTAAGACAAATAGAAATAGGAATAGGAAAATATGAAAATAGAATCATCATCATCATTTGCTTCCAAAAGTTACATAGGCATAGTTTGACTACGACTGTAATATAATAATAATTAACTGATTGTAGGTTTTATATATATATATATATATAATACATACATATATATATGTTTTAAAAGATCTACAATAAAAATGCAATATTCAAAGTCAAATTCATTTATATAGCACTTTTTACGATGGTGCATTGTCTCAAAGCAGCTTTACAATCTTATATTATCTTAAAAGGACAATCCCAAATTGAGCAAGCTTAGGGTGACAGTGGCAAGGAAAAACCTTGGGAGGATAAAGACTCAAAAAGGGACTCATTCTCCATGGGTGGCCTAGATGTTATTTCAATAATTAAATTATATTATATTATATTATATTATATTATGTATAATAATTGTTGAGGAAATAAAAAAATATATATATTCTTGTATGATGAAAAAAAGCTTAATCTGTTCTTGTTTCTGTTTAGGCCACTCCTGGTTTTGTTCTTGACTCAATGTGTCTCGGTACTTCTCTTGACTCGGACTCTGCTCCAGGGGTCTGGACTAGCACTAGCAGCACAACGTTTGCTTTATTTTCTGGTCATATTCTTTTGTGACAGACTCCTGATAAAAAACACACAGGGTGACTTAAAGAACTAAACCAAACTACATTAGAACAGGGTTTAATAAATAAAATGGTTATATGGCTTTTCCTGTGTGTTGATGTTTGTATGCTGAAATTCACAGTGTAAAAACAGACTGGCTCTGCCCTAGCAGTGGCAGCAGAAAAACAAGAGATAGCAGTCACAGAGAGTGAGAGCTAGAGAGAGAGAGAGAGAGAGAGAGAGAGAGAGCGAGAGAGAGAAGATGATGTAACACTGGGTGGAGGAAATGTGTGTATGCATTAGCAAGGTGATGGAATGTTCCAGCATCAGCCACCATGAGGCACTTATTTGACGGAGGTAATAACAAGTGGGATACAAATCCGTTCCTGCTTCCTCCCTCCCATGCCTGCTAACGTGGGGATATTTAAGCTTCTTTGCCCATAACCCAATCAGAGCCGTGTTGTACCTCAGTAATACTCTGAGCCTGATCGAGGTGGTGCGATGAGCTACATCATATGTAAATATGTGGGTATTCTGGGGCAAATGGCACAAACCTGGGCAAGCATCTAATAAAATATGACACAGCTGTGAAATGTTTCAGCGTGCATTGACCTGTTGTCTTAGAGTTAGGGCTTAATAAGACATGAAGCTGCTGGCTTTCATTAGAACATTTTTTTCAAGCTGACATTTCCAGAATTTAACAGTCTTTCATAAAATAAGAGCTTGAACGTGCACAACTACAGTCAGCCTCGATACTCACAGAAGAGTGCACAGTGATAAAGGGATGTGCTTTTTAATCCTGCTGTGCTGTTTAATACGGCACATTCTGAGCAATGCTGAAACGGGCGGGAGAGAAAGCAAGACCTAACCCACTTGTTCACTCATTAAGGAGAGCCAACACCTCCTGAATCATTAATTACACTGAGGAGCAGGGAGAGAAGAGGGGAGGGGAGAACAAGATAGATTAAGGATGGCAGAAACAGAACAGGAGACAAGTTTAAGAGGAAACCAGCAAAGAGAGATGGACGTCATCGGAACACGAGTGACACTAGGGACACTCTGACAAAAAACATAACCATGGAGAAGGAGATGTTGGAATTGAATGAAACCGTATGTTTGGGAATGTGATGGTGATATATGTGAGCGATTACAATATTAGAGTCCTGTACCAGGACTGCGGTGGCCTAGCGGTTAAGGTACTGGACTCTAGACACCTTTTCCAAAATCTGCCACTGTTGGGTCCTTAAGCCCTTAACCCACGATTGCTTAAATTGTAAGACTGTATTAGTTGTAAGTCGCTCTAGATAAGGGCGTCTGCTAAATGCTGTAGATGTAAATAAAAGAAGGCTAGTTACCCTGTTAGGCAGCCTCTAGTCTGGATACATAGTAAGATCCTGCACACTGCATAACGGTTGGTGACAAATCTTGTGACCCTACAGGCCATGGACATATCGCTGAGCTATGCTACTCTCATCACTGGGCTTGACAACTGTGGCAAGCAGTGGTCCCTAGATCACCACACCAGCTGTTGGTGTGGACAGCAGGACAATGATCCAAAACACATCAGCAAGTCCACCTCTGAATGGCTGAAGAAAAACAAAATAAAGACTTTGGAGTGGCCTAGTCAAAGTCCTGACCTGAATCCTATTGGAAGCTCACATTCTGGGTCCATGGCGGGAGGGGTCAGCCCCGGACCCTGGCCGCTAGATGCCGCTACAGGGTCACTATCGGCGCCGACCCCGGTTTTCTATCTGCCGTCCTATGATCCGTGGCTCTAACGCCGTCCTTTACTTTTTTCCCCGTTTATGTCCTTCTGCTTTTCTTTTGCTCCAGGCTGTTTGAGTTTTCTTTTCAGTTGTATTTTATGGGTTCATTCACGGTACCCCAGCTCCAATAAGCGCTGTTGTTTGGCCCTGGCACGAAGCCCTAACCGACCCTCTGGCACGGAGCCACCACGGCGGTATCGCGACCCCCTCTCCACTGGCCGTCGGACTCTCTACGATCCAGCCTGTTCGCGAACCCCTGGGACCCTGTCGCTCCGGACTTCAACGTCGTGGACCTTCAGCGCCCGGGCTGTATGCGGACCCCTGGACCACAATGGGAGGGCCCCGCAGCCCCACCACGGGACTCTGGACTATGGGCTCCAAGCCCCCACCGGTCTCGTGCGTAGACTTATTTCTGCCTATCGGTTGAATGCATGCTATGTGTCTTTTATGTTTAATAAATGTAGCTTGGTTTTCCCGTATTATGTTGTCTGTCTGTGGATTCTGCATCTCGGGCTCCGACCGTAAAATCTAATAGGGATCCTGGGGATTTCGTGAGACCAGGAATGGTTTGGCGAGATCTCCAGGATGCCCCATCGTAACACTGAACTTAAAAAATTGAAATAAAAAACTCAATTAGAACAATTTTGCAAAGATGAGTGGGCCAAAATTCCTCCAGAACGCTTTAAAAGACTCATTGCAAGTTATCACAAACGCTTGGTTGCAGTTGTGGCTGCTAAGGGTGGCCCAACCAGTTATTAGGTTTGGGGGGCAATCACTTTTTCACACAGGGCCATGTATCTGACATTTCACATCCATGTCATAGGATTGGCTTTATCCTTGTTGTTTGCCACTTTTTGAAAATGAGCATTGAGAGTAGGCGTATGAGATTTGCTAATGAGGTACTGCTAGAATTATGAACGTAGATTGAACAACTTGCACAGAGTAGAAAACCATCAAAGGAAATTCACCAGTGTACTCACTTTATCCATTAAATGCTTATACATTCATTTGATAATGATTTCTGCAGCTAGTTTCATTATTTAATGCTTTATACATGACATATTGTGTTCATAACGCATAAGTCAATGGTTGGTTGAGCACGGTTGGCAGGCTTAAAATTCATAGAGGTTTTGCTTCTTTTGTGCTTACATAGAAAAGGTGGGAAATATCTGGTGATAACTCTCTCTCAACTCCCACTAAACACCTATCGAACACTTTGTGGAGAGTTTCAAATGCAATATATAGCAAAAAAAATTAGGATATTGATTATGTAATATTAAAAATTGTACTTTCCAATAGATCTTTCTGTGAGATTATTAAATTTGTCATGTACCCAGAGGTTTCCCATTATCGTATTACTCAATTGTATATACTTCTTGATTGGATTACATTTTTTTGTGGTTATCGGATTTTAAGTGCATGTAAACACACTCATTGATGTAGTTGCATAGAAACAGCGTGTTTACATGCACTTAATAATCATATAGTGGTCGGATTTCTGCAGTTATCTGATTTTTTAAGTAGTCATGTATACAACATATCTTATCTAGAAATCAGATTAAGATATTAGATAAGAAGAGCTGGATTTTACCCATTGCGTTTATACCGGTTACTCGATTACAGTCTGTGTTATCAGTCTGCACATGTGTATCAGAGCTCCCCCATAGTAGCCTATTGGCCACTTTGTTTATTGACTTTAGCTGGGTTTTACTGGATCTGGCAACCCTGAAATTAAACGCCACGTAATTAAAGACTGCAGCACAACTATTAAACAATGAAATGCAGCATATACACGAGAAAATTAATAATTTGATTGTTTAATATTACACAATCACATAAACCTGTTTCCCATTATGTGATTACTCAAGTGCATGTGTACTATACTGGAAAACAAATTAGGGTGTACTTCAAAATGAAATCCTGCATAATAAAATATCCCCTCATTTTTGTGAGCAGTGTAGTTGGTCAGATAAACAAACTAGGTTCATATAACAACTATGAAAATAGAAGACCTTTTAAACCTTGTAGTCATATAGATCAAAATATATCATATTAAATTCAGCATGTTATAAAGAACAATTCTAACAGTTAAAATGAGTATCCATTGTCATAGTTAGAAGTTAGAGCATTACTTCTACCTGATTTACTACACACTGCTGTTGACCGATACTATTGTTTTGAACAGAAAACTGCCATCTTATCCCAAGTAAATGTATAGATGTTTATATCTGTCCGAATTACTGAATCAGATTAGATATAATGTTGTTTTTTGTTTTGTAATGATTTCCTGAAGCAATCATGTTTTGCAGGCATGGGTGTTGTGAGGGTGCTTGTGGCAGACAGCCTTTTGTCTTTTGATATTCAGAACTTTTATATAAGTATCTTGGGGAAAACCTCTTGCTCTTCCAGTTCCTGTTGGTTTCCAGACTGTGACAGAATTTTAGTATGAGTGCTGAGCTACAGCTTCAGTGTGCATCATGGAATAAACAGACTGAAGTGTGTTATGTTCGTAGATATCCTTTTTATTTTTAAGTAGCAATAGTCAACAGGAAACTGAATTGTTTTTTCTGGATAATAAACTCAGCCTTGGACTAGGCTCTTATAAACCTGAGCCATCTTCGAGAAGCATAGACACATAAGCTTGATGACAAATATGGTAATTCTGACATGTTTTATATAAGATCTCATAAAGGGAAACAGATGCTGGGAAATGAACCTTTTGCAGTAATTGTGATTAGAGTAGCCTGAAAGCAGCTGCACTTTCCAAATGCAGAGTGTTGTTTTCCTGCTGTGTGTTTATTAGTTATTCATTAAGAACCTGATGTTGATGAAGGGACACTGCAGAAGGATAGTAGATTATGCTTTCCTGGTTGGGAGACATTGGACGCTTCCAGGAATCTCTCTCTCCTCCGGGCCACCACCAAGACAGCACTCAGCATTCATAAAGTAACGCATTAAGGACCCATGATTGCAAAGTGCACTTACCTGCCCAATGTGACTGATGTCTGGAGATGATTTTTATAGGCCCTGCTGTTCTTTCCTTTGTTCTGCATTTGCTTTTTGTCTCTCTCTCACCTATCTCCAGGTTTTCTCTTTCCCATCTACCTGTCTCAGACAGTCATACACTATAGAGTAGGGAGGATTGATAAAAGGAAGAGATGCAGCATAAAGCAATTTTATCTCATGTTAAGAGCACTGTTTCTTGCTTTTGAATGGCCTTCAAATTATTTTCTTGTGGATTACAGTACTCTTCTGCTCGTTGTGTGCAGAATATTAACCCTGCACACAATGGCAGTCCTTTTTGAAAACGAATCTTACAATCTCAAAGATGGATTAAAGCATGCTTCTTGTCTCTTTTATGCTCCTATGTCTTAGGATTTTGCATCAATTGCACCGGTACTTCTTTTAGAATATTTTTTCTCTAATTTAAAACAAGGATTAGAGATAAAAAGAAACCTTAATGATCTGTATACTCAATTACAAAGAGCAGATAATACAGCAACATAGTGGGAGTGCTATTGGGTGATAGTGGGAGTCATGTCTTTGCATGACCATTTCGGTGCTTTTCTTCCGTTGTGTTTAAATGCTAAACTAATTGGATTTCTGCTGAATCAGCCAGGACATGGCAACTAATTTCTCTCATCATGAATAACAAATTCATCACACCTCACCGGAAAATCATGCACAAGAGAAAGTACATAGGTACTTCAAGTGCTCACAAAAATTAGGAAATATTTAAAAATAAAATAAACCATAATAAAATACTCCCTCATTTTTGTGAGCAGTGTAGTAAGGAGCTAAGTCAAGTATATCAAAATAAAGTGGAAATGTTTTCAACTAGGGTCAGTATTGGTGCACTGGAGCAGGTGATGCAAATCTGGATATGTTTACAGCATACTTCCAAACCAAGGCTTCTACTGAAAATAAGATGCCATGTGCATAATACAGAAGTGAGTATTTAATAAACCAGGACTGCACCGAACAGGCAGCGTCTGTTGTTGAGAACATTTCACGTTGTCCCTATTCCCCTGAGGTATTTGACTTTGGCAAAAAGGTAACAGCACGTGCAAATTGAAGACTTTGTCTGACTTGGAGGAAAAAAGATTGAATTTGGATCACACAAGTAGGGGAATGAATAGCCCCCTTGAGAGTCCTTTTTTGCCGGCTGCGGGGTTTGGTTTGAAATGCAGGGCCGCTGCTCAGCTCATGGTAAATTCTGCATCTCGGACAGAGAGAAATCTCTCACTACACAAGACAGTGTGCTACCCAGGCACAAATATGGAATCACCGTACTTTTAAGATGTTTTTATCTCAGCTTTTTTGTTGCTTTTTGTCAAACTTTGTTATAACACAATATAACTTTATTCATGCCTCTTAACTGATGTTTGTAAATTAATGGCGTATTAGATAGTCCAGATAAATTGGTATTAAGTAAAAAAAAAAAAGAAATCACTTAATGTTGAAGAAAACCTATGGAATCATCAAACTAATAAAAAATACATGTAGTCATTTTTTTGCTCCTCCTCTGATTTTTGAAAAGCCTTTGGACTTTAGTAATGAAACAAATATATATTTTATGTTATAAACATGGCATAGTTTATTAAATTTGTGACTGTTTACTGGTCATGTAATTGAGAAAGCTTTGAACACCTACTTGCTCTGTGTCAAGCATTATTATTCAGAAAACCTTTTTTTATAAACCTATTTTCTGGCAAATGAGAAAATTGTTAAAAGTAAAAAGTTTGCTAAATTTCAACACCTTGATTGATTGTTGAGGTACCATCTCACCTGCTTCTTTACCTGACATGTAACCCCATATCATAAATGAGTGGGCAAATTTAATTGTGGTCAGACCCAGTGGGTTTAAGGGAATTGTGAGTGCAGGCCACCAGGAGAATTGGATGGAGGGATAATCGTGCTCTGCCACGGCACATGGCAACCATGCATAGTGTATGTACACTGTTAGAATACACATACAAATGAGCATTTCCTTCATCAAGCTATGTAATGAAATCAACTATAGGCCGAACATTCTGTATATACAGTATACTGCTCACAAAAATGAGTAGATATTTAAAAATGAAATGTTTACACTGTAAAAATTTGATACCGGGTTTCATCCCAGGTGAAATAGACCTTTCTGTGTGTAATTTGCGTGACCTCCCTGTGTTTACATGGGTTTATTCCAGATATTCCAGTTTCCTCCCAATGTCCAAAGCACTAGACTAATTGATTATGCTAAATTGACCTAACCTGAATGTATATGTATGACTGGTCTTGATGTATGCCTTGTATATTGATGTAATGTTAAATCAATCCAAATAAACACTTTAAAACATTGTAACACCTGAACGTTGTCAAATAAAAAGCAAATGAAATGCAGATATTGTAGCACAATTGCCACTACTACATTCTATAATGTGGCACTACAAACAGCGCAGAAAGTTTAATCTGATCCATGGAGCGTTTGCTGCTTCAGTGAGATTTTTGCATATTTGCCTATGCAATCTGCTTGTAAAGGAGCTTCATTTAGCATGACTCAGTTAGTTCTATTGCCTATCGTAAGTTGTTTGTGAGGTCTTAGCCTTGACTTAGTGTGGCGTTGTGTAATTGGCAGTCATATACATACCAATCAGAATGCATCTGCTTTACCCTGACGTCACCATAATACTCGCATTTTGATTGTTTATATTCTGTCATTATTTCCCAACAGCATTTTTGTAATGCTTTGGGCATCATGTTCCTGGCAAGGTTAGAACAGCCAAATTTAAATTGATTAGAGCAATAATGGGTTGGTGTGCCTTTTCTTTCCCATGTTGCAGTTCTACAGGGTCTGCCTTTTTTGGCTGCTTATGTTGTTCTAGTCTCAAACCAGATGGAAAGAATCTATTTCCTTCTATGCAGATGATTTCTGAACTCCCAGTTTGGCCTATAGATTCGACTCACTGCCTGTAGCAGCTTGTTTTTAATAACTGATCATCCATGCCTGGAATGCAAGGAACGACAGATACTTGAGTCAGTATAAAGCCTTGCAGTAATGAAACTTACTGCACATAGTTGAGGCTTATCTTCCCTTTTGCATGGCAATAGACACTGTTGTTGTCGGATAGAGATGCTCTTGCGCCATATCACTTTTGACTGAACTGGTCTATCGAAGAAGGTTCGCTCAGGTCTTGGTCCATTAAGACTAGAAGGAATTCTGTTTCTTTTTCATGGTTAGTGTGCTGAAGGAGTAGCTCATCACTGGACTCAATCAACCAGCTTGTTTCCTTCGCAATGGGAATTTACTGTTCAAGTGTTTTTAAATTATCCTTCAAGCTCCTCAATCCAAATAAGCATTTCAAGAGGCAGCTCTTGACAGGATGCAGTTGGGAATGAGTGAAAAGCTGCTAGAATTAGCACATCTATTTTTTAAAGGTTTACTATAAAAGTTTATGACTGTAAAGCTTATTAGTGTAACCTTGCTTACACTAGGTTAGCTTGTGTTTGGTATCTGCATTGTACCCTGGAAAGATTTTAATAAAATGCGTTTACAATTCAAATAAGTGTCAGGTCAGTCAAAATGAAATCAGATGCCTTAGTACTAGGCATGTGACGATACACTCCGCTCACGAGACGAGACGAGACACGATATTGGGTTCACGAGAACGAGACGACACGAGATTTTAAGAAAACTAAAATGACAAATTATATGACTGGACAACAGACTTTTATTTGACTGAGTTGCACATGCA
>JAUZSU010190228.1:0-12115 GCA_034780255.1 Parotocinclus maculicauda
AATGCAGCAATGTACAGAGACATCCTGGATGAAAACCTGCTCCAGAGCGCTTTTGACCTCAGACTGGGGCGACGGTTCATTTTTCAGCAGGACAACGACCCGAAGCACACAGCCAAGACCTCAAAGGAGTGGCTTCAGGACCACTCTGTGAATGTCCTTGAGTGGAAATGTGGAAAAAGTGAAGCGCTGTGAATACTTTCCAGATGCACTGTATATAATACGTTTCACATTTTGAACTGAATTACTGAAATAAAGTAACGTTTCAATGATATTCTAATTTTTTTAGATGCACATGTAAATATAACATTGCTCTTAGTTAGTAGGATAGGTCTTCAGTTCTTGTTTTTGGATTAAATTTTTTTTTTGTCTTTATCTGTGGCAAATGTCATCTTTCTTTTTATAGACCAAGTGTCAGTATGCAAAAAAGTTCTTATTTCATGTGATTCTTTTATGGGGATGTCCTTTTGTAAACAAACTGAATTACAATTTAAAAGCATATGTAATTGTTGGTGTTTCAGATGGTCAAATTAGCGCTTCATTCAAAGCCAGGTGGTAACCAGATATTTCAAGAGTATCACAAAACAAGTGGTCTTTCTGATGGCACTAGAAGAAAGATGGTGAACATACTTGTAGCAGATATGGTGGAAGGCCACGGGTGAGTGAACAACAAAGGATTTTAACTGCATTTTGTATTGGTCAACACTTTTATTAATGTTACTTCTCTTTTTTTAATGAAAGAGGATCCCACTTTTAAATGTCCGCATTTCGTATGCCCTTGAGATAATAACACTTTTTCCTCAGTTGAAGGATTCGGATTCAGTAAATGGCTATATAAGTATATTATTGAACAAATATGCACGTGTAGTTAGTACATGGTTGAGCTCTGATTCCTTTCAAGCTTTAAAAAAAAAAACTTTGCTTGACAGGAGCACTGCTAACACTGGTTAAGGACAAAATGAAAGCAACGTTTAACCACAGACAGAAACTTGTTCATGATCCACTGAAGACATCAGTCATCCTAGACCTCTTCCCTCGATTTCTAGATACAACTGGTTTGGTAAGAATAATTTGTCAATTCTATTACATGATGTGATAGTCAGAAAATGGTCTTAAAACCCTGTTGATTTTAGGTTGCTCAGGATTGGGAGGATAAAGAGGAAGTCTCTTTGCAGACTGCAAAACCATACCCTCTAATTCACACGTGGATTATCTTCTTGCATTAGCACTTTAAGAATCTGATCATGGTAATGCTATCCTTCATGATTGTTGAAATTTTGTGTAAATGTTTGCTGAAAATAAATGGTTGAAATTAAAATGGAAACTTTTTGATGAACCCCACCAGGATGGCACAGTGACATGGCATCTATCCTGTTACTACTTCATCTCCTACCTCCAACATCAAAAAGCAAAATAATGGGAAAGATCAGTGCATTAGAGGCTGAGGACCGCTTGGTAAAGTTCATGAGAGTAAGTTTTTATTTATTTATTATTATTTTTCTTTTTTATAGAAATGTTAGCATTTGTGTTGCCCAGTGTCTGAAAATTCAGGTCTTAAATGTATAAATCTTTATTTTGAATGAGGCCATCTTTAGGTGCTAATTGAACATGTAAAGACTAAATTTTAAATGTAAATCCTATATACATTTGTGTTAAAAAAAAGTAGTGGCTCAGCAAGCTAAGGTGCTGCCAATATTATTTGAGGATCAGCAGTTTGAATCATGCTGCTTTGTCATCTAAGCAGCTGTAGCCTAAGAGAAGCACAGTTGTTTTTGCTATAGGTGGGTAGTTATTGCATCCTCCAAACATCACAACTAGTGCTCTGCTTGTTAGTACAGATGTCTTTTGGATGATGCATCAGAGCTGAGCAATTTGTGATTTTTTTTCAGTATGTTCAACTGCTTGGTCGTGATGCATAAGCATCGTATCATATACGCTGAAAAAAACAATTTATTGGAGGAAACGTGCTTGTCTTCATTCTTGTTTAGAGAGTCCCTTATGAGTTGATTGGGTTATTGGAATGACCAAATCAGAAGAAAATTTGTGATGAAAATTAAAGTCCTGTCTTTGTGTGTGAGCGTGTGTCGTCTTTTCTTTTAGGTAGGAACGAGCATGGTGATCTTTCTTGAGAAAAATGTATCAGCACAGCCCTATCTTCTGTGTGTTGGGGAAAAGAAGAACAGCATCCACAACTACTACATTATCCTGGACCAGAAAGCAGTTCCTTGTGAGGCCAAGACCGCTGTTGCAGCTTTTGACGAGCTCTTTAAGGCACACTTTGTGTTTGCTGTGTCCTACGATGAAGCCTTATACAACTTCTTCACATTCATCCAAACCACAGTGTACGGCGTTGATGTGGGTAAGGCTAAGGAGAGTTTAAGGGTCAAAGAAATTGGAGTGAGGCTTCTTCGACGTGACCTTTGAAGCTCATTATTTTACTCATTCAATGTCATATCAATGTGGACCTGTTTTGTCTGCAAAGTACACCAAAAAAACTGTTTGTTGTTATTTCGCCATTTGAAGTTTGAGCACGGCTTACATCCTGGACGTTCATTATGTTTTAAATGTGGAGAACCTGGGTGCTCATCTGTTTTTGTACATATTATGGTTTTAAAAAGCACTTGTTACGAGTACATACAGTGCCTGTTTCTGACCATTTAGAGGTTCATGAGAATGTTGTAGCTTGTGGTTCACAATCAGTAAATGAGGTGCATCCTGTCACAGTACAGCCTGCTATTGAAAAAAGGTCCAGGTGCAAGCATCTGGAATTCCTGAAAGCACTGTATAATGTTTGGTTGGTTCAATGGAGGAGCTTGTAAATGACATCCATGCACAGGCAAAGGAAGCTGTGATAAAATGCCTTTCTGTTGATTTATCTAAACAAGCACTGGATAAAGTTGAGGATTGTTTTGATCAGCTTGAAAATCTGTTTTCATTCATGAACACTGAAACTAAGAGACAATTGTACTTTGAGCAAAAGTGAAATATAGTTGAACTTGTAGAGCATGTTGTTGGTGTCCATTTTTTAACAAGTGTGTGATTACAAACAAAACTGGTACTTACAGCCTGTCAATGATACATTCACATATGTACCTATATTAGGACCTCTTAAGTCAATGTTTAGTGGCAAGGAGCTGTGTCAAAGTTTTCAGCAAGTTTTCAGTTTAATTCTGTGCTGATGAATATTCACCTTGTTACCCTCTTTCATTCAGAAGACTTAAAGAAATATGTGATTGATCCAATTCTAAAGCCAATTGTTGACAATTTAAGAATTTTAGAGACTGAAGGAGTCCAGGTGTCATTTTTAACTGCACCACTGAAAGGTTTTGTTATTCAGGTTACTGGTGATAATTTGGAATTACTTTGAATATTTGGTTTTGTTTAACTGATAAGACAGAATTGTTGTCAGTCTTCTGCGAAGATCATACAGGTTTGGTTTTTCGCACAAAAGAACTTCATTCAGAACACTGTAATACCCTTCTACAAAATCCATCTGTAACCTCAACCTTTGGTGTCAAAAGAACCTGTTTGCTCAATTCATTGCAGTTTTTTCATGTGTCTGATAACTATGCTGTAGATATAATGCATTATTTACTAGATGGAGTTGCACAATACGAGTTAAAGCTTCTGTTTCAGTACTTGGTAAAAAAATTCATAACTCTGAACAATTTGTCTGAAAGGATTCAAAGTTTCAATTATGGATACATAGAGAGAAAAAACAGACCAAGCGTGTTGAAAATGGATGATGGTCGCAAAGATCTTGGGTTTAATGCTATTCAGACTTGGTGTCTTTTGTGTAACACTCCCTTAAAATTTGGAGATGTAATTAACAGAAATGATTGCTATTGGATTTTGATTCTCTATTTGATTCAGATTGTAAATCTTGTATTTTCACCAGTTGTAACTGACGGTATGACGTGCTACTTGAAGCATTTAATATCTGACCATCATAAATTGTTGCCTCTGTATCCAGACCAAAACCTGATTCCAAAGCATCATCTAATGATTTACTATCCAAGTTCTATTAAGAGAATTGGACCTCTCATTCATATGTGGTGCATGAAAAAATCCCAAAATCCCTTGTTAAGAAACATCAGAGTCAGCTGGCATTTCACTGGGAAACTTTTTGTTTTAGAAGATTTCAGTTTGGTCCAATTAAAAGTGTTTTGCTGGACTATTTAGAGGGGAGTGAAATTTTAAGTGATGTATTAAATGTCTGGTTACATCTCTACTACTTTCTGGGTGAAATATTATGGAAGAGTATCAGATCGGCATGTTTGTTTGCAGTGATGTCATAAATGAAATGCCTGTTTTCAAAAAGATTGTCAATATAATTGTGAAAGATGAGCAAGCATTTCTTCTAACAGCAAATGCCATAACAGTGTATTTTGATGACCACTTAAATGCCTTCTGTATTGAAGAGCCAACAGATTTGTTTACAGTGATTTGTATTGATGATTTGAAGTACTACAGACCTTACTGTAACTTTGTGTAAAATGCCATGAGTTCAGCAAATCAGTACAGTTCATAAGACATTGTTTGAAGTTGTGATGAAATAAGTTAACATTTTAAAATAAAAGGTTCTTAATGTACTTAGTTTTTGTTTTGTTTTTTTGTTTACAATTCAAGAATACTAGTTTACATTCTACTCTGGTGTAGCTTTCTTTCTTTTAACTCCTGAACATGTTGAAATAGGAGTTAGTTTTACTCCAGTGGAGTTATTTTTGCATTTACACTCAAATGTGTTAAAATAGTAGAGTTAAAATTTAACACTACCAAAGCTATTTTTTAACACCTACACCAGTGTAGAGTAAATTCAACTACAGGCAGTGTAGAGTGCTGTTGATTTTTGACTATACAGAGAGTTAAATTTACTTTGATTCAGTTTTAACTTTTTAACACTAGTGTAAATGTTGTTTTAACACTGACGAGTGTGGACACATACACACTTGTCTAGTGTAAAATTTACCACTGTCAGTGTTAATTTAACATTTGCGATTTTGCTGTGTATTACAGTCGGCTTTGTAGTAATTATTCTGCTTTGTCAAAAGTCTGCTTCTGCTGGACTTTTGAATATCTTTTCAGATTGCATCATCCTCAGCTATAGAGAGACACCATGTGGTGAAGACAATTTGCTTTACTGTGGTGAGATAAGAACTTACAGGGATATATTGCATTATTAGTCTTACTATTTTAGCAGTGTAAATAGATGACCAAAAAATTAACAAATATATATTTCGCTTTTTCTTGTAAACATTTACATATATAAGCAATACGATTGATGCATGTAATTACATACAAATATTTCTGTGTATATATTTTGCATATGTAGTGTATGTTGTTTTAGTCCTCTTTCCTCTTTGGCCCAGATTATGTTCACAGTGATTAAGAACCCTATCAGCACTGGTGCTTTTAGACTATAACTGTGCACAATAAAAAAAACAAAAAACAATATCCCAGCCAAACTGAACAGCATCATCTCTGCAATATTCAGTCAATTTTGTACCTATTCAGACCTCTAATTACAGAATTCAAGTGAAAATGTTTAAACTCCTCAATTTAATACCCATTAATCAATGGACACCTCCTTTCCAGTGCAGGCTGTGTAGTCCTATTAAGCTGTGTTATCTGATTATCACAGCTTATCTGATATATTTTAAATGGGTTGTTTGTTATATATAAGGTTTTGTCTTATATATCTTAATTAATTCATTTATTGTCTCCATGCAGTGTTCATAGATCACCATATAATACAGCATATGCATTGTATATGCCATGTATGCAATCCTAATGCAAAATACATTAATATATTAATAGTGTTGCTGTTCTAATGATATTCAAAGAACAGTTACTTTGTGTGCTTTAAAATAAGTTCAGTTATTTACAAGAAAAGGGTGTTCATTCTTGCAATAAGAAGACAAGATCTACTAGTATTTTGTGCAAAATTATCTACGGTTTGTAAAAAAAATTAGCTAGAACAGAATAGAATGTTATTTGATTTCCAGAAAACTATATTAGACTCTTTATTACAGTGTGTGTGTCTTCTATTCATTTGTTTTAAATAACTGGAAAATGCAATGAAGGTTTTTAATTAAAGTGACACTTTACACACTTTAATAATACTTCCATAACATTAAACCATATGAAATGACAGGTGAGCTAGTCTATTAATAAAACATAAAGGCTCATAATAAGAGACAGAAAAAAGGGAGTAGAGACAGTTATTGAAATGTGGCTTCTGAAATTCTTGGTGCAATTTACATACATTAATTTCTTCTCTTCAGTCTTGGTGAACATCCCTGCATATGCAAAGTTAAAACAGTGATGTCAGGCTGTGGTATGCTTAATTAATCCTTGGATTTATTGCTTTCATAATTCAAGATCTTTAATAAGCCAACATGACTGATATTCCAAATTATGGGGAATTTTGCTAATTGTTCCAGATGGTGCTCAAAATGACTGCAAAATGACTTCCCTTTCTCACTCATTTTTTCTATCTTATCTTCAGCACACTATTTTTTGAGGATGACTATCAAAGAGACAAAAAGATTATTTTTGGCCTATAATTTTATCAGGAAGTCTCTCTTCTGATTTCAAACAAAAATATCTTAACACTGCATAAAGTGGTGTCATAGTTTGTTCTTGGAGCAATCCTTGGTGTTTGAGAGGATCCAGACGCTTTTAAGCCTAGTAAGTGCTGTATAACTGCAGAGATGCACCTAAAACACATTTAACTGCATTCTACAATACAAAAATGTGCCAAAGAAGATACAGTCGGCCAAAACCACTAATCACACAACAAGGGGCACATTTTGGGCCTCGACTCACCAATGCAATAATAGGGAGGTTTCTCAGCACAGTAATATGGTGGTGGCATGCTATCATGTGTTGCCCTGTTGATCAGACACAGCAAGTGCTGATGATACTGAGTCAGGTCATTTAAGTGACCTTGAACGTGGCATGGTTGTTGCTAGATTGTCTGGTTATTGTATTTCAGAAACTGCAGATTTTCATACATAGCCATCTATAGGGCTTACAGAAAATCGCAAAAAAAATCAAATATAGCAACAGTTCTCTAAGAGTGGCCAGATTGGATGGAGCTGATAGATCTTAGGGGTGTGCCCTGTGAAGGGTTATATTCACCCCTTTTACAAATCTCATTTAGTTTTGTGCGCTTGTAGTGTTTGTGTTTTCCCCAGTGGCAGGTCTCTTGGCAGCATCTTACAGGAGCAGCGAAGTAGTGCAGGAGACACACTTCCTGGTTTAGCCTCCAATAGATCGCAGCAGCTGATGACATAACTCACCTGACGGCCATCAGAAGCAATTAGTTTGCTCTATTTGAGGAGCGGACTGGAGCATGGCTGATTGTGGCTTTGTTATCTTCTGTTTTGCATCAGTTATATAGCTGGATGTTAGCCTAGCTTCCGCTGCTATTTCACCACTGTACTCTTTTTCTTTTTAGTCACTCTCCACGGATTGCTAATGCACCATTCTCGTTGGTCACTTCCTGCAATGCTTATCCGGCATGATCGGAAGTACATTCCTGATTGATCTCCACTCCTGAGCCTTACCACAGTGAGTTGGGGAAATTCCAGTGGTTTGTATATCAGTATGAGCCGGTCTTCTCCCAGCAACCACTCACATTTGTCTCCGATATGAGCAAAGGTACAGGGAGGAACGTTGTTGCACTTATGGGCGCTTTTTGCATGGATCTTAGGAATGAGCTGGTCAGGGCCAGGTCAGGCTAGCGATCTGCCTCCACAGGTGCTGCGCTGAACGGTCCAACCAGGTTGCTAAATCCAGGTTAGCCACACATTCTAGCTTGTGAGAGGCATCACCCACTTGAAAGACTCACCTGAGCCAAATGTAATTTGGCTGGGCGAGAAGACCCACTCAAGCACCAACGATGGGCCAGTTGGCCATGCAGCAGACCCAGCTGCTCCTCACAGGTACTCTCTGTGTCAGCCCTGGTGAATTTGGGGGCTGAGGGCAATCTCATTCAACCAGAGTTTTGCCCAAGAGATTAACTACCTGTTAACCTCCTTAGCATCATCAAATATGGCCATCCTCTATTTATGGATGGGTACTCACCTAGGTTACCCACAAGATGGCTGGAATCACCAATGCAACCATCGTCTTCAACGCGTTGGTGAACGACGTGCTTTGGGACTTCCTGAACAGGTTTCTTTTGGTTTACCTAGATTATATTCTTATCCTTATATAATGAATATATTCTTTTCCAGGTCAAGATCTGAACACATCGTTTACGTGCGACAGGTCCTCTCACATCGCCTTGAAAACCAGCTCTTTGTGATGGCAGAGAAGTGCAATTTCCAAAAGAGCATGGTAGTTTTCATGGGCTACATCATCAAGCCATCTTCGAGTGAAAATGTCCCTGGAAGAGTGGAGACACTGGTTGAAGGGCACCTTTCATCATGAGGACTGACTACAGAAATGTGGCATACACCCAAGTAGAAAAAAGGTTAAACAACAGGCAGGCCAGGTGGGCCCTATTCTTTAACCAAATCAGTTTTGAGCTCACCTATCGCCCTGGTTCCCGTAACATGAAGCAAGGTGCCCCATCCTACCATCTGACCATATCATAGCTAACATCATGTGGGAGGTCTGTAAAGCCATCAAGGAGGCCCAGAGGACCAACCCCACCACCAGCTTTTTGCCCCCTGGCCACCATCTCCACAGCCCTCCAGTGGGCCTATGGCTTAAGGCACACCCTGGAGCTCACCAAGCGGCCTACCCTGGAAGCTGACACATTGCGGTGGACTTCATCAAGGGACTCCCAGACTACAGTGGCATGATCATTATCCTCATGGTGGTTGACCACTTCTCCAAGGCGATCCACCTCATTCCCCAGGCCCCTCACCGCTTTGAGACCCTCCATCTCACTGACAGCATATTCAGGATCCATGGATATCGTCTTCAACAAGGAACCCCAATTTCCCAAAACACCTCTGGCTTCCAACCCCTGACCAACTGGCAAACCAAGCGCTCTAACCAGGACTCGAAGCTGCACACCAGGAAGTTGCACTTGGTATGGGTCGAATACGCACACAACACCAAAACCCAACCACCCTTATTTCGGAAATCTACCTAGCTGTCCCTTCCGTTTAGTACCACATACACCGCTGCAAGAGCGTGTGGAAGGTGGCTCGGGACCACTGTTACCACAAAACTTCACCAAAGAACCAGAACCACCTACATACCCAGACTCAGTCTGGTTGTTAACTCAAAATAATCCCCTCAAGGCCGAGTCTAGGAAGCTCACCCCAAGCTCATTCAGGTCATCAACCCTACTGCTGTGCGCGTCAAGCTCCCCCAGAGTATTAAGATCCAGCCCACCTTTCACGTCTCCCGGGTTCAAACCTGTGACAATATCTGGTCGACGGTGAGGGCTATGACCCGCAGGAGCTTTTCTGAATCCTCAGATCAGCCATCCTGGGACGGGGAAAATGTTAGGGGTGTGACCTGTGAAGGGCCATAAATTTTATATTGTGTTCAGGTCTGGAGACTGGCTAGGCCACTTCAGGACCTTGGGTCATTGTCTTGATGAAAGACCCAGCCACGAGCCGTCTTGTGGGTCATCCAGATGATCATTGGTGAACTTCAGATGGGCTTGAACATTTTGCACATTTAACTACAAAGAATGGAGAGGTCTGTCAATTTTATTGTAGGTACACTTTAACTGTGAGAACTAAAAAAAATTCCAGAAAATGACATGTATGATTTTAAAAGAATTAATTTTAATTAATTTTATTGCATAAAATAAGTATTTAAACAACTACCAACCAGCAAGATTTCTAGTTTTCACAGACCTTTTCTCTAAGAAGCCCTCCTATTCAGCACTCCTTACCTATATTAATTATACCTGTTTGAACATTTTACCTGTATAAAAAACACCTGTCCACACACTTAATCAATCACCAAGACTAAAGAGCTGTCTAAGGACAACAGAGATAAATTGTAGACCTACACAAGGCTGGGATGGGCTAAAGGACAATAGGCAAGCAGTTTGGCAAGAAGGCAACTGCAAACAATTATTAGAAAATTAAAGAAACACAAGATGACTGTCAATCTTCTTTGGTCTTGGGCTCTATGCAAGATCTCACCTCGTGGGGTAAGGATGATTCTGAGAAAGGTCAGGAATCAGCCCAAAATTATATGGGAGGACCTGGTCAATGACGTGAAGAGAATTTCAAAGCTGACCCTTAGTAACACACTACACGTCACCCTTGGTACCCGTCATGGATTCAAATCCTGTAGGGCACGCAGTGTCCCCCTGCTCATGTCAGTAAATGCCCAGGACCATTTGACCAACTGGATGATCCAAAGGAGGCATGGGAGAAGGTCATGAGGTCAGATAAGATCAAAATAGAGCTTTTTGGTATGAACTCCACTTGCCGTGTTTGCAGAAAAAAAGGACAAGAATACCATACCAAATGTGGTGCTTTTCTGGAAAGGGGACAGGACAAATGCACCGTATAGAAGGGAGGATGGATGGTGTCATGTAGGGTGATTTTGGCAAACAACCTCCTTTCTTCAGTAAAAGCATTAAAAATGAGTCGTGACTGGGTCTTCCAGCATGACCCAAAACACACAGCTAAGGCAACTAAGGAGTGCAATGTGGCCTTTTTAGTCTCCAAACCTAAGCACAATAGAAAATATATGGAGGGAGCTAAAACTAATATTAGCCAGTACGAAATATTAAGTTCTATTTTTCTATTGTAAAAAATACTAGTTGTATGCAATAAAATGCAAATTAATTATTTAAAAATCATATATTTTCGGTAGCACCGCTGCCCCACAGCAAGAAGGTCCATGGTTACATCCAGGGTGGCGCGGCCTGGGTCCTTACTGTGAGGAGTCTGCATGTCTTCCCTGTGTCTGCGTGGATTTACTTCGGGTACTTCGGTTTCCTCCCACAATCCAAAACCACCCGTGTTAGGTTAATTGGTGTCTCTAAAAGTGGCTCTTTGTACATGACTATGTGTGTGTGGCCTACGAAGGATTACTCCTGCCCTTGGGTTGATGACAGTGCATAAATGACTGCATACAAAGTCTACTCAAAAAAGCTGAAACTGATTTATTGTCATAATCGGTGTAAAGTTAGAGAAATATGTAGAAGGGCTAAAGAGATGTGTTAGGCTGAGCAGGTGCTGTGAAACAGTGATGGAGCCTTTATTGTTGACCACATAGAGCCTGCCAGGGATGGAACTGGAACCACCAGTGCCATGGTTTCAACCACAGGAACCCGAGACCAGAACTGGAGCTGAACCAAGATAACACATCTGTAAGTGTCAAAGTAGGTAAACCTTTGCAATTAGACATTAGACACTTTGACAGAGTAATTGGAGACAGGTGTGTTCGGTTAATGGGATGACAATCAGATGTAAGCATGTACCCTGTTGTATTTAGAGAACAGAGATATATATGAAAGTGTGATCTTCACAACAAATATTTTATAGGACAGAACATTCTGAGGAACTCAGGGAAAGAGTTGCTGAAGGTTGGACTCCACCAATCCACATTGTGTACAAAATTAAAGCAATTGAAAAACATTTATGTTCTTCTCAGGAGCCATAATAGACCAACCATTTAATTATCCCATCTGTTTAATTTGGTAGTATATTATCATGACATGGGTCAGTGTTTGCTGAATCGGGGCCATTATAGCTTTGCTTCACTGATGGAAAAATAAATTCTTAGTAATACCAGTAAATTCTAAAGGGAAATATCAAAACAGCAAGAGAACAATTGTAAACACTTTAGTGCGATAGGAATGTTATGGAAGGGCCTGACTTATGCAGTTCATGTTTGTAAACCCACTAACATTTTGGAGTTGAAGCTGTTGTCTATGGAGGAATGGTCTGAAATGAATGCAAACTGATGTTCAGGATTGATTAAATTACCATTTAGTTTCAGTTATTGTTGCATACAGTGGCTTGCGAAAGTATTCATCCCCCTTGAACTTTTCAATTTTTTGCCACATTTCAGGCTTCAAACATAAATATATCAAATTCTAATTTTTGGTGAAGAATCAACAACAAGTGGGACACAATCGTGAAGTGGAACTAAATTTATTGGATATTTTAAACTTTTTTAA